>CM069454.1:79778-308626 GCA_035610835.1 Ophiura sarsii | reverse complement strand
TTCACACTGTTTGCTTCACGAAGAGACCTAGGTAACATATTCCATAAATTGGGTCCTAAAACAGAAAAACATTTATCCCCATAGGTTCTGTTGGTGGAAGGGGTCACAAGACGGGTTGTATCTTGAGTTGACCTAAGACCGGCATGCCCTGGTATATACAAACAAATGAGATCTTGCAAATATTGTGGGGATGAACCTTTTATACAATTGTACACATGCACTAAGATCTTAAAATCAACTCTCTGCTGGACCGGCAACCAATGCAGCTCACGAATCAAAGGTGCAGCGCTAGTGCGCCTATCAACATGATAGACAAGGCGTGCAGCGCGGTTTTGAAGCCGTTGGAGACGTTGCATATCTGATTTTGACAGGCCACCAAGCAAAGAATTGCCATAGTCGAGCCGAGAAAGGATCAAAGATCTTACTGCATGTGCACAGGTTGTTCTATCAATAAATCGTCTTATCCTCCAAAGATTACGTATATGGAAATTAACAGTACGACATAGCTTATTTACATGTTGTTTCATACTGAGACTACTATCAAATACGATACCAAGATTCGTAATACAAGAAGGGGCGATCACACAGGCGCGGATACAGGGGGGGGGGGGGGGGGGGGGGGGGGGGGGGGGCCGACGGGCCCGGGCCCCCCCCCCCCTACCAAAAAAAAAAAAAAAAAAAAAGGAAAAAAAGAAGAAAAAAAGAAAGAGAGGAAGAAGAGGGGGGGGGGGGGGCACATCGCCCCTCAGACTCCCCCTGTTCGAGCTTTTAAACAATCTATACTTAAATTAAGAAACAATCAGTATATACGTCGTATGCTCTACTTCTTTCTTGCATTGATAACAAATATATATTGATTGGAAATGAAGAGGTGGCTTTTTGATAAAATGTTGGTCAAAAGTATACACCAGATCACACCAAATGAGTTCGAAAATTGAAAAAAAATTCTACTTCTGAGGGGGGCACTTCCCCCCCTGTTCGACCTTTCAAATCATCTATACTTAAATCAAAAATATATCAGTATAATATGCTCAACTTCTTTCGTGCATTGATAAAAAAACAAATATTTATTGGAAATGAAGAGGTGGCTTTTTGATAAAATGTTGGTCAAAAGTATACACCAGATCGCACCAAATGAGTTCGAAAATTGAAAAAATTTCTACTTCTAAGGGGGGCACATCCCCCCTCAGACTCCCCCCCTGTCCGAGCATAGCTCGGAGGGCGGTGCTGCGCACCGCTTGGATGGTACCGGCAAAAATATCATTTTTTTGGGCCCCCCCCCTCAAATTTTCCTGGATCCGCCACTGCGATCACAGATCCACCTATTTTCAAATTAATGTCCAGGTGGGACACTGCTTCAACATGCCTAGGAGACGAAATCAGGAACAGCTCAGTTTTTGAATCATTGAGCTTCAGCTTATTAGCATGCATCCATGATCGAATTTCTGCAATGCATTTAGTAAGCCTAAGCTGAGCAGAAGCAATGTCCACCTTTGACTTATAATCGAAACTAATATATAGCTGGGTATCATCAGCGTAGATATGATACGGTACCCCGAAACGTCTGATGATAGAAGCCACCGGTTGAGCATAGACTGTAAAAATAGGTGGACCTGCGACGGATCCCTGAGGAACACCGTACTTGAGCGGGACGTTTTCTGAATATTCACCAAGGATACTAACCCTGTTACTACGATCTTGAAGGTAACTTTCAAGCCAATTTTTTGGCAGATTGATAAATACCAAATCCTTTAACAGAAGTGTTGGGGACAGTATGCCAAATGAGCTTTTGTGTTAATTTTGTGCAATGTGATTCATAATCTACTAAACTAAAAGTCTTCAGCAGCCGTTCTTGCTACACATGGTCTGATACGTACATGTTTACTGGAACCAGGCTAGTAGATAACTTGGTCCCGTATCTTACTGATGACATGCTCCTGGTACCTAACCTGTACATAGACCAGGCCAGCCCATGTATATCAGGAGGTGGCATCCGGTGTCTAGGCAATATATCAGCAACCAAGACTTGCTTATCAACGCAACGAATAGTTATCTTTATTTGGCCATCCGAACCAATGCATCAAGACTCGGAGCGATATCAATTTCGCGGATCTGACAACGAAACTCCACATTAATGGATTCAATCAATCAATCAATCAATCACTGAAATTTATATAGCGCCAGAACCAAGAAACTTGTTAAGGCGCTTTGGCATAATGAAATACAAAGAGAAAACTACTGTACAAAAGCATGTTCAAAAAAATGACATTTTAAAAGTCGTTTAAATATGATCTGGAAGCCGGTTCCATTGACGAGGAGCATAGGATCAGGATGAAAAGGCACGATCAACAAAATGTGATAAGGTGAGTTCTTGGTTCAACCAAATGTGGTGCAGAAGAGGTGGGGCGTAGACACCTGCGATCAGTCTGAACATGGAGCAAGTTTGCAAGATAGTCCAGTGTTTGTTGATGGAGAGATTTATATGTAAGGACTAAAATCTTGAAATCAATCCTATACTCAACTGGAAGCCAATAAAGGTGAACAAGATCATGAGATATGGGGTCATACTTTCTCTTTCTCATCACCAACCGTGCTGTAGTATGTTGCACATTCTGAAGTCTTGTGATGAGAGTCTTGTTTATGCCAGCTAGTAAGCTGTTGCAGTAGTCAAGTCTTGAAGTGACCAATGTGTGCACAGCTATTTTAGTGGAATCCGTGGTTAACATTCTCCGGGCCTTACCGATGTTTCTCAGATGGAAACTTGCCGATCTGGTGATATTAAGCAAATTGAGCTGCCATTGTCAAACCGGAGTCAAACATAACCCTAAAATTCCTCACAGGATCAGATTTGATAGGTATGTCAACGCCAGCGATATTCTGCTAGCGTTGTCCCAAATACTATAGAGATCTGTAAAGACTTGGATGGCTAGCTAGCTATAGTCAATTTAGCTAATCACGAGACAGAGGTATTTCTGGCTGAGCACAGTGATTGAATTATAGTTCTGCGTTCTAAAATACGTTCACTTTCAGATCAAAGCGATATGAAATGCTTATTATTGGCTTATGATGGTGTCACCATGGTGACATAATTGAAACACAGTGGAATCTTGTCAGATCGCGCGCATTGGTCATGTTGGTCTCGATTTAATTTACATGTTTATTTCAAAGTTTGATGGTGCAATATATTGCTCCACCATTTCGGCTCAAGGAGGAAAAGTCGCCATTACGGTTAGCGGCATTCCACTATGTTGCCGCAACGTTGAATGTAAACGAACATACATGTCTTACCTGTTACCTGTATTTGATCAAATGATGTGTTCAAGTGCAAAATTGCCCTAAAAGGTAACGTCTAGTGTCAGATGGATTCACGAAGCGGCGGGACAACCGTCTTGGGACTTACTCTTATAACCAATACGTAGGCTAACAGTTAGGCCTAAAAAAAAGAGGTTTGATTGGCGTAACCCGACCGACCCTAAATACATCGCCGACCCTGAATATTTTTTTATTATTTTGAGGGGGAAAAAATAAAAATATATATTTATAAAAATTGAACAAAGTATTAAAGATTTTGACTGTTTGCTTTCATTTTCGGCTATTTTAAGTCCCCATCGAACTGATATATTGTTGAACAAAAAAAAATGTTTAAAGAAAAAAGAATTTGTACTGCTGTCTTTTAAGTGTTCAAAAGTAGGTGATTTAAAATTTAAAATTTAAAAAAAAAAAATTAAAAAATCCCGACCGACCTACCCTATTTGTTTTGGTCATGTTACGCCAATCAAACTTCTTCTTTTTTTAAGCCTTACTATATTATTTTGTTTTTGTTTCAAGCAACGTACACTGCTTGCGGCGTTGTAGCTATGTTGATAGTAACATTCGGGTGCGATCATTGTCAACCAAGTGAAGAAAACCAATCCAGTGGTCCAATAGAATTACTTAGTGCTACTGTTCGACTGATGCGTGGCAAGAGACTTCTACTGTTAATCCCTATAACCATATACAGTGGACTGGAGCAAGCATTTATCCAGGGAGATTTTACAAAGGTATGTGCAATTGAATCTATTTCTTTCTCCCCATCTGTTGTTGAACTGTCCAAGACTCTACATTGAGAATAAGAAGTAACGCGGATGAGTATGGTGAATGCGGTGTTTATAATTCTTTTGAAAGCTTGCGTCGTTTGCGCCCTTGTTTCATAAACTATCCCCGAAACTATCCTTTGTGATGATATATATGGGAGACTGATCCGGTCAAACATGAGCATGGTTCTGTCCTAGAAATCAAAAAAAATTGAAGCGGTTGTTTTCCTCAATATCCATGATACACCCCTTACATTATGGAAGACATGACCTTAATCATCTACCCAGGAGCGTAGATATCAATGGAGTCACCCATGCTAGTAACCCCATTTGAAAGATTAAAGGTAATGCCATCTACAGGGGTGTATAGACTTCAAATGGTAGAACTAAATTCCAGCCAATAGTTCCTATGTAGTAGGTAACAGTTCTATTTATTATGTTGATATTCAATCAAATTATGGAGACTGCATCGAGACTTTCTGGGCTCGATTTATAAGTTTAGTCTTGTTGAAATAGAGAGTTGTACAATTATACCATTGGAATTTAAGCAAATACACCAAGGATAATACCAGGCGCCTGACACTCTATTGTTCGAATCGCCGAAAGCATCGACGGACATGAATATACAATGAATAATCATATCAATGAATATACGTCATTTGTGAAGTCGAAAATGAAAAGTACCAGACCATAGTGGACACGAACGGCCGTAATCTTTGAATCTCCGTGGATTTCAATTTTATGTCGGAGTGTTTTACCTAATTTCATACTGACACGACCTGAGTGATAATCAAACGGTCCCCGAACGATGCCCAGGCGCTGTTAAAGTCAGAAATATCATCGTTCCCTACAGTCCGAGCGTTCCCACATCGAAATTCACCTAGAATATTCGTCACACGAACCTATGTCCGCCATCGTCTGAATATCGAAAAGGCCCTCTGGAGAGTCAAGGGGACAACATTTTTTTCTACGCATGCGTCCGATCGCTTTGGATTTGTCCACAAAAAATTTGGACAAATGCCTAATGAGTATGTGCTGCATGGCAAGTGACACAACTTCTTGTAATGCGCTAATCAACCGTAGATCTAACCCCCGGGCTCCGGCCAGTTTGGGGTGGAAAAGCCCAATCAGGAAAAGTTCACGGAAAAGATTCAGGCGTTGACGGTTCAATGGTATATCACAGATAGGCAAAGTGGGTATATCCAGTGACAGTTGTATATCCCTTGGTATATAATATTTAATTTTGACTAAAGCAGCCGACAATGCATTGATTGATGATAACATCCAGAAGTGGTTTGATGTGATAATAACTTGCCGCCATGAGGATCGAGCCGTGTAGCGAGGGGCCACGCCGAACTATGATCGAGAGTGACTAATAACGCCGCAATGCGGACCCGACTGGCGCGCGGCGGGCCGGCACATCCAACATGCGCGAATCCTGGCGTAGCCAGCTTTAAACAGGGCCATAGGGAGGGGGAGGGGTGGACTTATCAGACAGTAAAAAGTCCGAGTTGTATACCGACGAAAGGCATGATGTACAGTCAATAAAACTATACGGTAGTGCCCACATGTTGTGGCGAATATAAGGCCTACACTTACTTGCAACAGAGTGACGGTGGAATCCGGGGGCCGACTATACGACCATAACAGAGCGACAGTAGAATCCGGTGTTTTTAATTTTTTTTTAATTGAGTGTATTGTTAATAGTCCCGGTTCTGAGCACTCACAAGCCCGCCCGGCCTGTGGGCCTAAATGAGACACCGTGCACTTTGCGCCGTGCATAAAGTGCTATAACCATCTAATGATTGGAAGCGTAGCAGTATCAAGTATTATGAGAAAATGTGTACATATCTCCTAAGATTCTGGAGATTCGGAGTCTACCATCGGACCGGGCTTTCAGTTGACCTACGCATAGGAGCATCGTCGAAGCGAGAATGTCCCCTGTAACCTTTTTCAAGATCTTTGGCACTGAAATTAAAATTTTGGTTCATTATAGAGGGAATCCACTTTACTCATACGTGCCCGTAATCACCCTTCAAAGGTACAAGACTTGATCGCGTCTATCAATAGTTGTCTGATTGCCTTTCCACATATATTTCGACATGAATATTGCGTCTCCCAATTCGTTTATTAAAGCTAGCTACATTTGGTACAAGGACTAACTTTCTTGAAATAAAGTTGTACCAAAGATTTTCTAGAAATTCATCGGTTGTACAGGTTTAAAAAAATGGTAATCATGGTAGATTTAACATTGGTATAAACGGTCTCCTTTCTCATTGTACGATTGGCTATGGCCTGTTTTGGAAATGTGTTTGCTTTGTGTATCCAAATAGCTTACAGTTGTATATTAGCCTAGCTATAACAAGCTATAAAAATGACATTTCTGAATGTATTTTAAACAAAGTGTGCAAAGGAGAAATGGTTGGGCACACTGGTATGCTATCGTTATCAAAGTGAACTCAACTTCAATCACTTATTTATCGAGCAATAGTATATTGTTTTACGCATTTTAATTTGTTTAGATTATAAAGTTAAATAAATCCAGAGATAAATGATAGATAGAAAAATAGATTAAAAAAGAATAGAAAAAAACTATAAAAGCATTGGCGGCCTTTATAAATTATAAAAATTGACATAAAAATGATGTTACATACATCCACAATCAAGTTTTTTTTATTTAAAAAAAAACAAAAAAATAGAAAACAACAACGAATACACGGAGATTCGAACCCGTGATTGCCGATTGCAAACGATATGGCCAACGTGTGCACGCCACAGAGATCGACGAGTGTAATTGTGTCAGTTTTATTATTTAACCATTGATTCTTTTATTTATAACGAACGGATTTTTATCGTGCCATTTTGGACATTTTAAACCATATTTATATGTTACTCTCGCACAAAATGTGTTTGTAATGTGATTATACTCCTTATTTTGGAAAGAATGGTAAAGGCGTTGACATTTCGAACACAATAAATGGCATCTTGTATACTGTTTATACGGTCGCTCGACTGAACGTTGTGTGACCTGTTGCATTGCATTATTCATGTTACGATCTGTTTATGTATGCTTTTGTTATACTTCTCAATCGCTCATCGCCAAGTCTGTACAAGAAACTTCATGCGCTGTCCCAACGCTGTCGTTAGAGAACAAAAGAAAGTCCCCTTGACTCTCCAGAGGGCGTTATCTGCGACCTTTGACTGGGTTCGCGGGGTTAATCATATTAATGAGCAAATATGCAAATGAGCTAAGTGTCCCCTCCTATTATATATACTCCTTGATAATACACTCGTCAAAAGAAGTTCTTGGACACCTAAATTAAATTAATATTTAATAGAATATATATAATTATATATATAATTATATATATATATAATTGTATATCAAAATAAGCAGAAAGTAATCCTCTAACAGCTTAACATGGAATTTAGACATGATCACTCATGCATGGCAGATCCCATTCACTTGACAATGGCAAGAAGATTGCACACAATTGGATAATCCCTCCATTCAAATGACTGTAAATGCTCATTTCTTGCAATTTCCTTTTACGCACCTTACCATTGCTTAATGAATGTGCTCAGCCATGCATGAATGCGTACATCTTAATTTCATACAGACATGATAGAGAATTATTGTCTGCTTATTTTGACATGCAATTGTTTAATTTATATTAAATATTTATGTGAAATATTTGAACTTAAATGAGTGTCAAGGAACTTCTTTTGACGAGTGTATATAGAAAAGCATCGAGTCCGCATCGAGTCGATACTACCATGACTACGGTACAATGATCAACATAACTAACCCGAAGCTCTAATTAACATGCCGCACCACTTGTTCTTCGGGATATTATGCTGCTCGATAAATAATCCCTTGTTGCTCGATACGGATCTTGCTATTATTCAAATTAGTCTCGATACTATACGGTCTCGATAGTTTTATGGAGTATAAATGGAATTATTTCTCTAGTCCTCTATGTCATCTTCGACTGTTTTCCCGCGTTGTTCCTGCTCCTGGACTGCCGTTTCCACATAATCTAGATATTAACCACATGTCTTGCAATTCACTCCACTTGCTGATCAATCGACGATGTTTTCGGTAGTTAACATTTTAGCATTTGCATTGATTAACCATTTTTAACGAAATGAATCTGTTTATAGAATGACGCACATATTTTATCAAAAGATTAACCATGTTAACAACGGGTCCCTCTTCCTCTTCAAATTATTTTATCGTTATTATTATATTAACTAAGAAAACAGTCTACCTTTTATGATCTATAATGTTTGACAAATATTCTTATTTTAATTGCCTTGTAAATTTAATTTAATTATGTGAAAGTCAAGTTGCATTATCATATGGGCGTAATTATTCCACAACATTAATCTTTAAAATGTTTTGCGCGTCTTTTCTCCCATAGTCTTACGTAACCTGCAAGATTGGCGTACAATGGGTCGGGTACGTCATGATCTGCTACGGGGTGGTGGACGCCGTCAGTTCTTACCTTAGCGGACGGTTTGAAAAATACACGGGACGACAATTTCAGTTCTCACTTGGCGCTCTCGTCCACATTGCCTTGGTGATAGGAATGGTCATTTGGAAACCAACAGAGGAAAATTTACCCGTGTACTTCGTTTTGGCAGGATTTTGGGGTTTGGGAGATGCCATCTGGCAAACGCAAATAAATGGTGAGTTTGTTGGTCTATTACTAAGCAAGCGGTGTGTTAAATCTACTATGGAAATGTATTTTGCAAACATCTTATTCCTGAGTCAAATTTTATGGCCTCTTTGGTGAAGGTAAAACATTAAACACCTTCGTATCATCGTTTGTCAGGTTATGAATGCTGAATACGACACGAATATGTTCAATTAATAAAAATGGGTATTTTGGTTTAAGAACTAGTTTAGTATTTCTAATGTTCTCGTATTTACTGTTCTAAAAACCCCCGATGTCGGGCCAGCAATCGGAACATCTACCTTTAAGTTGTTCAATTGAAGTAGGTCTAATAATCTGAAGTTTCTACTTGCTAATTATACAACTTATCTTTGGAGATTCTTGTCTGACTGCTCGATTATAAAACGATGAAATGATTTTGTTTTATTGGGTTTTTTTCACATCTTTTTCTCTTTGTAGCCTACTACGGAGTATTATTCCCATTCCAGCAAGAACCAGCCTTCTCAAATTATCGTCTTTGGGAATCAGTCGGGTTCACCATGTCCTTCGCTTATAGCAATTTCCTCTGCATCTGGGTCAAACTCATCATTCTCACCGGAGTTCTTGGCCTTGGTATGACCGGCTACTTTATGACGGAATTCGACAGGGCAGGCGACGCCGCCGACGAGAAGAAACTGGTAGTTGTTAGTTCAAAGAATGCCGAAATCCAAGGAATTCAAAATTTTGGAATGGAAATATCCAGTCCCGATGGTGACAAGCTGCAGGTCACGCAAAATATGAAGAGTTTTAAAGATGACTAAAAATGTCGTATTCATGAAATCACCGTCGAAGTTTGCATGCGGCAAACGACAGTTCCAAAATGTCACATTATTGAATTTTCATCACCATGTATTTGGAAATCACCATGAGAAATGGATTACACAAAATACAAACATTCTTGGATATTGGTTCAGTAAATCCTTGACATATGACTTTGAAAGTTGGTAAACGGTTTCTGAAAATTGTGTTTTAAATAATGGGAATACTAAAAGCCGCGTGGACGAAATGAAATCAATGATACGTAAGTGTGGGCCAAAGAGTGTATCGCCTTCCCAGATGATCTTTAATTTAAACAATGAATAAGAGGTTGACATATCAAAGGAATAGATACTAAACTGTATTTAGAAATACTGCATTATGAACCATTATGTTCCCATCCCTTAACACTTTTGGACCGGTGATTTGACATTTCGCCGGTAATAAATCACCTAAGATTTTGTCAACCGCTGAATATGTGGTCCATTTTCAGGGTTTTAAAGGTTAGTGTATGCCCTTGGGGCATAATTATGTCCTTTGCAGTCTTTTAATTGGACCACATAGTGGGAAATAGACACATCCTTTGATGATTTATTACCGGCGAAATGTCAAATCACGGTCCAAAAGTGTTAAGGGACTGGGAACATAATGACCAAATCGAGTTGTGTTTCCTCGACTGGGAGCGGTTCTCGTTGTTTATTTAGTTTGAAAAATATAATATTGTGGTATTTGTTTCTAACTTGACTTTTGAAATTCAATTGAAAGATGTTTTAATTCATAGGTGGTCGTTTATTAATCATTAGGAAAAATCATAAATGATTTCCTTTCTTTAAATTCGAATGAATTTTAAATCATTCAAGTAGATACATGGTATCAGTAATGTTTCAAAAAACATTACCGACACCAAGGCCTATACTATTAAAATTTCTTTAAAAACCCCACAAAGACCCTAAAATGTGAGATGGATCATTTTAATGAATTAACACGTCCGTACGTTTTACTTTATACGTTTTACTCTATGTAATTGTTTGTTGCTATATGTATATTTGTGTTACATTTGGTAAATAAGAGTGGTTCAATGAAATTATTATCTTAACTCTTTCTAAACGTGAATGTAGGAGGGCAAGATTGTATAACGCTGTCCAATTCGTTGAACCTTGATTATGTTTTGACTTTTCTTAATTAGTTAAATTGAGTTTTACGTAGCCAGCTACTATCTGGTTGATTTCTCGTAGGTCTTGTAGGTTGCCCCAACGGTTCGCATTATTGTAGTTATTTCAGTATCTCCAGTAACAGTGTTATAACATTTTCATTCACAATTATGAAGATGATATAACCAAATTTCTCCACGCCTTGTTGTTATTGGGCACATGCGTAATTGTCTTTCTGTGAGATAATGCGTGTGTGTGTTTAGGGAAGAACAATGTTTTCTCTATTGTGTTATGTGAAGCTCAGTCAATTGAGCTATCAGAACCAGCACATCCGAGAACGGAAAGGTCAAAGGTCGGCACCAAATCCTATAGCAAATCAGTTGGGTAGTGACCAAAGAAGATTTTAAAGACAATGAATTGCATTTTTGCAAAACGCTATACATTTGGTCCCTGGTTCATTTGGTTCCCATAGACATATGTACAAAATCATAGCTTCATCATAGAGCCACAATTGTACGAGCTTTTAAAGGTATATTATGTGATCTTTCCAGGGAACGCCCTCAACATCGAAAAAAAAAATTGAAAGCAGATTTTCTTGCAGATTTACATTTCTGATCATAAATCGTACATACATTCCAAGTTGCAGAGCGATACGATTCTTAATTATTTCAAAATCATGGTTTTAGAGTGAAAATAACTGTCGGGATAACACAACAGTTTATTTTTTCACTCTAAAATCATGATTTTGAGGTAATTAGGAATCGTATCGCTCTGTAACTTGGAATGTATGTACGATTTATGATCAGAAATGTAAATCTGCAAGAAAATTTACTTTCTAAAAAAAATCATGAATAGAGGGCGCTCTCTGGAAAAGATCACTAATATGCCTTTAAGAGTCTTGTTTAGATCGATTAATACATTAGTTCTCAGTGTTCCATTTTCTTATTTTTTAAAACCTAAGAGCTCGACTAGTAAACAACTTACTCACAGTTCCTAATTGGAAGACCTATAAGACAGGGGAACCATCGATTTTTTGATACATGTCATGCGTGACACAGAAAGCCACGATATCAATATCCATGCAATATCTCAGTGTACAAAGGTCCCTGACATATCGATCGTATTGAATATTGATACGAGTACCAATTAGAGGAAATTCAAATGCATTGTGGGATCAAATCTTGAGTTGGCGCAATGCATTGTGGGTGACTTTAAAATCTTCTTTGGGTAGTGACGTCAGCGCGTAATCTAGTGATAGGCGCAGCATTTTCTGGACCACAAACAGTCTTCTTTGACCGTGCGGATGCATACCCAGTTGTTGCACGCGTGACATCACGCATTTACTAGAATATGCGCTGACGTACCAAAACATTTGAGCTGACATGAAGTATACCCATAGGCTAAACAAATCCAGCATCTCTATTAATACAAAAACGGAAATAGGTATGGTATGGGTCTAAAAATGCATACGGTAGCTTAACATAAGGTCCAGGTTTGCCCCTAAATGGGCAGCAATTCCAACAATTATCTTATTATGTTTATAAATACATTTTTGGTTTTAATGTTTAGTGTTTTTATACTTCAAGGCTTGTAAAAAATAAAGTTTTTGCTTTTAATGCTATATTTGTATTGCTCATCTATCATTTCAAGTTGTCAGTATTGAATTTCAATTCCTATAAAGGTGCGTTCATACTCGCGTATCGGTCAACGTCGACGGACAAAAGTTAACATTGCTTCAACTCGCGCACCGATATCCGTCGACGTCGGCCGATGCGCAACGACGTGAGTATGAACGCACCTTAAGTGGTTTTGCGAAGGAATATATAAGGCAAAATTAAAAATCAACATGTTTAGCATTCTCCCTTTTTTGAAAAAAATTGAGGCCCTTTTTTTCTTCCCCAAAATTTTGTCAAGATTATCTGGCCAGGCTATTTTTCAAGATGGTTGCCTGCTCTTTTCAAAATGACCGCCACTTGGACTCAAGAAATTACATATTGGCTTCTTTGCGCAAGATGAAACAGAAAATGAGACCAAAATGTTGTCTTGTCCTAAGTTCTGAGTCGTAGAGAACCAGTTTATTACACGGGGCAAACAGTTTATATAAGGTGTGCTATAAAGTAACAAAATACGATTTTATTTATTTTTTAATTTAAAAAAAAAGAAAACAAACTTTTTTATTTTTTCAAAAAAGAAAAAAGGAGGTTGCCCCTAAAAAGGAAGCGGGCGGGGATGCTACACATGATTTTTTTATTTGGCCTTAACAGACAAAAGTCATTTTAAATAACGACACACTGACACAGATACACACTTGATAAATTATTCATCATTATCATCATCATTCAAGTATTGCTGAAGAAGTTTTGTATTTTAATATTACATTATATACAAATATGGTGGAACTCTCTTTCTCTTATACTGTGGCCACCGATAGACAGCTGTGGGTACCCAAATACTGAACCATAACCAATAGAATCTATACAGTCATCACAATAAGTAACTGACCAGGTAATAAACATGCTGATAACTTTAAGAGTATAACTCCTACATAAACATATTTAATTATAAAGTCGTTGAGAAATTTCTCTTCTTGAATTTGAGATATTACACGCTAAGAATGGTTGATTAATAAGGAAGTTACGATCCCAAACGTTAGGGCAAGTCTGATTTTCATTTTAACATTTTCTTTTCAACACGGGGAGAGTATGACAGGTAAAGCGTGCATCGCATGCCGTATTGATCAATGCCACCGGCCGACTATCCAACAACCAGGACATCGACGAGTGAATTGTCACTACCACTACCAGTAATCAATAATTTGCCGGTCTGAGTCCCCGTGTTGAAAATGAAAATGTGAATATGAAAATCAGACTTGACAGTACATTTGGGATTGTAACTTCCCTAATAATCAGCCATTCGTAGCGTGTAATATCTCAAATTCAAGAAGAGGAATTTCTCAACATGTTTATAATTTAATATGTTTATGTAGGAGTTATATTGTTAGAGTTATCAGCACATTTATTACCTGGTCAGTTACTTGTTGTGATGACTGTATACTAGCCTAAAGTAATGCCTCATACCTTATTGTAGCCTACTGAAAATACAGAACCAAACATATCGTCACTGTTCTGACATAATAACGGCACATCACTTTACTTAATTCTGTTGTGATGTGTCGTTATGTCAGATAGAACAGCCACGATATTATGGCATTGTGACATTAACTGCGGTAACAACAGAGTTAACTACCTGAGGGCTGCAACCTTCAATTAGCTCTGGTTTGTTTGCAAGAGCTTCTTGTGCTCAACAACAAATCTACTTACACTTGGTAGTCGTGGGCCACAAATTGTCAACCAACATTAGATATTCGCACTTGGGTATAATTTAGACTTAAAAGTGCTGTCTATAGTTTTACTAATGTGGCCATAACATCTTAAGCTCAAGTATTATTTGCTTGCTCGAGACAATTATATCAGTAAATACTTTCTATACATACCCACTACATACAAGAGTTGAAGTCACAACCTCAAGGAGGCAAAGTGGACTCTACTACAATTACTTGGTAACTATCACATATAATATTTGTCTCTAACAATAGGTATAGATGTATCTACTCCAAAGTATCTTTTAAGAACTCCTAGCATTGGCTTAATGGTGTCCATAAAATGCTAACACTTTGGATACCGAGGTTTAGTAAAGTATTCTTTACAATAGAATACAGTCCTTTGTTGTATGTATACGATGCACTTTATTATTCTGTGTATCCAATGCATGCATGGGACTTACAGTACACATTTGCATGTTAACACTTTCCACGCGGCAGGCAGCTGCAGACAACATTCCAAAATGTCACAAAATGTTTCAAAATATCAAAATTGTTAATTTCATAACCATATTTGGAATCACCATTTGAAATGCATTGAAATAAGTACAAACATGCCTAGTATTGGTTCAGTAATCCTTGAGGTTTCTGAAAAACAAATTTGTAATGGTAAATCTTATAGCCGTGTGGAAAGTGTTACGTTTTTTGAAATAAAAATCAAATAACAGGTTATGAAATAACAGGTTATGAAACCAAAAAAAACCATGGCAAACCTTTAGGTTGAACCAAATCTTTACAACCAAAGTGTTAACATTTGTGACACCCTGTATTGCCCTTTCATTTGGCAAGCTGAGATGGCACTCTAATCTCACCCAAAAAAATATAATAGTGCGCACCCTGGTTCAAACCCTGTTAAGACCTGGGCTATAGTCTCATGTGACCCTTCCACCAAAATACATCTTGTTCCAACTTTACATAAATCTTATTAATTATTTACAATTGTACAATATATGTCTTATATGAACACATCAAAATGGCTCAAAATATATGCTAGGGTATATTATACAGGGATGGTCCGTGTTATATACTAAACGAAAATGGGACAAAAACCGTTACAACTCTGGCATTTCCAACGTAAAATCCAATATTATATAAGTTATACCATTTGGAACGGTAGTTGATACTCAAGAGTTTCACGCTTGTGCGATCATCAGACAACTCTGCAATACGCAATATATATATATATATATATATATATATATAATCGTTGTTATGATATTGATATGTTGATAATTGAAGCTATGTAAAGTGCAAGCAAAATTAAAACACTTCAACAATACACTTCAAAATGAAAACACCTTAAAATGCTCACATTATTTGAAAGCTTAACACCTTCCAAGCAGCAGGCAGCTGCAGACTACATTCCAAAATTTCATAAAATGTTTCAAAAATGTCAACTTTATTGAATTTCATTACCATATTTGGAATCACCGTGAGAAATGCATTGACATAAGTACAAACATGCCTATAAAAGGGTCAGTAATCCTTGGGATAGACTTTGAAAATTGTGAATGGTTTCCAAAAAATCTGCTGCGTGGAAAGTGTTAAAGCTTAGGCCAAAAAAAAAAAATTGTTATATTGGCGTAACGGGCTGAACAAAAATAGGGTAGGTAGGTAGGGATTTTTTTTTTTTTTTTTTTTTTTTTTTTTTTTTTTAGCAGCTGTTTTTGAACAATGTTAACCAAGTTTAAACATTCCCTATTGTTTGTTAGAAGTACCCCTCAGTACAAGTCTATATACAGGAGCACCGTCGTATTTCGTTCGAGAAAAAACATTTATTTTTTTCATTTTTTTATTTTTTAGGGTCGGTCGGTTGGTTTTTTGTTTGTTTTTTCACTGAAAAAAAAAAAAAAAGTGTAGGGTCGGGCGTATTTTTAGGGTCGGGCGGGTTACGCCAATATAACAATTTTTTTTTTTTGGCCTTAGAGCAAGTAGTACAATGATTTTACATGTTAAACTTATAGATCACACTACTACAGTCCTCAAATAAAAGAAACTGAGCAGGTAATAATGTGCTCTTAAGAGTTATGAGCATATTTATTACCTGGTCAGTGAATTTTTTTGAGGATTGTATACCTCAATATCGTAGTGATCTAAATAAATAATAACACATACATACATGGTATGAATAAAATTATTACATTTTTGAAATTATACTTTCAGTTGCATTACAGATATGAATGAACATTTTGATTGTACTGCAAATTATATCGTTAGACATATTTAG
Organism: Ophiura sarsii; assembly: GCA_035610835.1. Taxonomy (NCBI): domain Eukaryota; kingdom Metazoa; phylum Echinodermata; class Ophiuroidea; order Amphilepidida; family Ophiuridae; genus Ophiura; species Ophiura sarsii. The sequence continues at coordinate 292,322 of CM069454.1, read as the reverse complement.
CCTGCTATAATGTATAGTACCACAGCAAACAGCAATTGCCACAAACACATGTATTATATTACATCTTGACAATATTACAAGCTTTGTTCACAAAAGTATGTTAAAGGTAGATGACCCGATCACATTTTCGTAACACAGAATTATTTCAAACATACGGAGATTTTCATATCAAATGAAAGCTCGTATTTTTCTCATCATCATACTGAAATTTGACGGCCTAAATCGGTATAATTACGGAGAAATCGATGAAATAACGTCGAATTACCGCGAATGGTGGTATAACCACCGGTACAGTTCACAGCATCTTGTGCGTCTAAAATAAGAACCATTAGAGCTATGCAACTCAAACTTTGGAACACGACTTTTTTAAGGATGACCTTTCATGTAGAATAGAAAACTTCAAGTTGAAAATCGGAACATCTACCTTTAACATACTAACATATGTACTATAAGGCAAATATTTTGGAGAGAATTTTCTTGCCAAAATTAACATGAATCGATGATCAATTCTGATAATATACAACTGTATTGTTGAGTTGTTGTGAACATGCAACGAGTTCTTGGACATATACATGCAAATTAATGTTGCGTTAAGTTGAGTTGTCAGACATTGTGCAGTTAATGAGTTGGATACTTATCAGTTGGCATAGATACCGCAATTTCATTGGTTATTAGCATTTTGATATATTTTTTGTATCACTTTGCTGAAGTCCAATCATATGAAAGGAAATTTCGTATAACACAGTGCGTATCTCGTATCACTCAGCGTGTATGTGCGTAGTAGTTAAAAGCAGGCACCACGTCACCAGATCGCGTGGGCTGCTGTGCAAGCAAAAGCCCGGAGTATTACTGTGCGATTTATGCTGTCATTTGTATCGGCTTGAAGTAATTGTAGTTGTAAATTTCAAGATGTTTTTCCCGGTTTTCTGGTGTAATTAATAAGCATTGTATGAGGCCTTGTATGATACGAAACCAGACCATTTATATATTCACTTATTGCATGATCAAACAGGGGAAAAACTAATAATATTTCAGATTATTTCAACATAAATTTTAGCTGCGTTTTTTGTTATGTGTTATAAGGCCAAGTAAAACAAAACAACAGTTGATCTTCCGGACTTTTCAAAAAAAGTAAGCCGGAGGGGCTTATTATTTAATATTATTTATTATTTCTTTCTAAGATGGCCGCCGGCTTTTTGAAGTAAAGATTTTACAGTCTGAGCCTCTTTACATTGTATATGCATTTATTTAACGTACAGATACAGTTTTAATAAAGTTTTACTGGAGCAACTTAATCATTTAATAGTTTTACATGCAATTTTTCGAAAAGTTTTACTATAAAAAATAAAATTTAAAAAAAAAGAAAAAAAGAAAAAATCAAAAAAATCAATGCGGCACGAAAAAAGGAAGCAGGTGGGGACGATCAACTGTTGTTTTGTTTTACTTGGCCTAAACTTGAATGTGAAGACACCTTTGAATGGCTTTCTAAAACACTTCTTCGAAAATAAATGTTCTTATGATTGAGATTAACAAATTAAATTAAATTAAGAAAAGCAAAAAACACTACATGATCTCTTTTATGACAAGACAGGACATACAAGAATGAAATAATGAATTCCTTTCTAGGACAATTACAATCAGACCAACAAAAAAGAAAATATAAAAAGTTAATGTAATATTGGATATTTTCTTTGTTTCGTTTTATAAGTAACAAATTAAAGGTAATTTCCCCTTGCCTGCCCTTTACTTTGAAAACATAAATACAGCTCTAAATTATAACAAAAACAAATTATTTGATTAACATTTCAGATAAAATCATAAATAAACAAGAAATCAAAATTGTGATATTATTCCTTTAAAATACAATACAACATATCAAATAGATAAATTATCTGTAGTTATCTATATATCATTTTGTGTACATCTTTCATAGGCCCAATATACAGTTTTCTATGAGAAACAAATAGTAAAGGGCCTATCAAAATGATACATCTAACCTCTCAAAAACGTTCTGAATTTTTCTTCAATTGCCTATATTTCGTATATTTTGTGATAAAGAGCTCACCAAAAGAAGGGCATTCACTTTGTTTATGTCCCAAAGGGTAATTTCCGATTATCTTTTGACCAAACAGGCTAGATAGATATTTGGATGAATCTTTTTGGCTATATTTGGTACCAAATTTGGCACAAAAACCCTAAAGATAAGCCATTATTAGCACCATTTCAAGAAAATCCATGACTTTTCCAAATTATCATTAACACATTGTATGATTTTCTTTTGTTGAGCTCTTTATGTTATATTGTGTTCTATATAAAATGGAAAGCTGATGTTTAAACACATTAGTTATCGCATGTTTCAGTGACAAGAGACTTGCTTATGTGGGGAGGTCTGAATCTGATAACTTGCCTCTATATTTGTGCTCAAATGGCAAATAGAGCATCTATGGGTTCTCTATATTGTAGTTGTCAATGTAACACTTCATCAAGGCTGGAACTTCAAAACAAATTCCACCAGCCAGTCAGGCAGGTAATTCACAAAAATACCTGCCTGACAGAAATTCCACCAGCCAGTGTAACTCACTACTGAACAATTTTACCTGCCAGCAGCCAGTTGGGTACTTTTGCATCTTCACCTCCCCGGTGCAAAGTTACCCACTACGGGCGGGCTGGCCGGTGCTATTTCCGGGCCGGCACTTCATTGCACAAATGGCAGAGTTGTTTCGGCCAAGTGGTGAACTTGACACCTAGAGATAGCTGCTTACATTCTCAAGCAAGTGACAAGGCACTGAAACAAACTATTGCTACAAATGTGGTATCATTGGAAAGATCAACACATCAGCTTTCATTGCTATGTAATTAGACAATATAAACATATCAAAAATATAGGTGATTGATAAACTGAGGAGTTAGGTTAATTCATATGATCTTAAAATGATAAGCTATACTTTGTATAATTTAGCAAAGAGAACATGTATACTTTAAAACTATTTTTGGATCAATCAGATATGAATGATCCATTCTGTAACAGTATACACCTGATGATAAAGAAACAAATATACTTATAATATTAGACTATTATATCTGTGGTCTATAAAATACCAATATATGTGCATTGTTTTCAGAACCCTGTAGTTATTGGTCAAACCAATGTAAAACACTGCCATTTGGTGGTACATGCTGTTCGCTGGTAAAGTCATAATATTTTGTTGTCATAGTTTTAAAGTTCATATCATTATTTCTCAGTGATATGTTTCTATGGTAACTATATATATTTAAAGGTGAAAATTATGAAAATGAGTAAATTCAAAAATGTTATGACTTTAATTTCAGATCACACAGGAGGTATTTCATTCCCCATTGAAAATATCGTATGACAATTACATTGAAAAAATAATATCATGATCACATTATAAATCATATTTCAGATATATATCATTTGAAAATTAACATAAAATATAATTATATTGAATAAATTTTGCAAAAGTGCATTTTGTGATTGTAGCGCAAAATGTTACATACATTGTCAAGGGGAAGAACATAACATACAGTGTCTAAGGGGAACAAATTGGGCGTGAAATGAACCTTTTGCCTATAGTTAACAAAATATTGGATTTGCACTCAAAATCACTTAAGCTGTACTAAGGGCAAACAGACCTTATTTGTCATGGGTTTTTTTTCCTTTTTGATTTTTTTTAAAACATTTTTTGGTGGTGTTTGTGTTTTTTTATCAAAAGTTTGAAGGAAAAAATGACTAAAAAATGTTCCCTTTTTTTTCTGAAAAGGAAATCTTGAAATCCATTAATTATGGATCGTTCGCACATAGAATACAGGGCTTACAATGTACATATAAAATGAAAGTATTCTCTTTCCAACTCTCTTCACCTTGTGAACCATTCCTTCTAATATTTTTGTTAACCCCCTGGGGTCTACCTGTCTATCTTACAGTGGTTCTGATTGGTTTATTACAAGATGTACTCATATGAATAGCCAATTCAAATGCAGCTTGTAAAATGTTTCACTCCCATCTTTATCAGGGATACAATTATTCTAACAATGTCTCTCATTGGTGCAATAAATGATGTATCCATCTTTTTAACCAATCGGCCGGTAGTTCTCAGGGGGTTAAATCACTACCTGAGATCTGTCCATCTGGGCTCAAACATTCAAAAGTTCTTTTCAAATTTACCAATATACCATATATATAACCATCAATCATCTACGATCAATCCAAACGAAATGTACGTCGTCAATTTTGGCCCACAACCACAAACCCCTATAGAGGTTAACCAGTACCTGTTTCATGTTACCTGAATTACAAGCACAATCATCAGTAATGCATTGCTATCGTCACATAAAAGCACGCAAAGGCGACGATAAACAACAACCCTGTTTTACGGGCCCGACCGACCCTTCTTTTGCTATTTTTTGATTTTTTTTTTTTGTTTAGATAAATTTTTCTTAAATCATGTAAAATCAGCTATTTTTTGGCCAAAAATCTGTCGATTTTTAAAATTTTTAAAGCCAGATGTTTGTGACATTTTAGGTAAAACAGGGTTGGTTGTTTTCGTCGCCTAATGTTGACCAAATCGTACTTCAAGGGTTTAGTGCAACAAAGGGCTATCTGCATTTTGGCTATTTTGAGAAAAAGTGAATTAAACATTTGTACCCATCATTGTCACCTTCTAGTTTTGACAAGTTAAAAGAAATGCTATTCAAACCTGGAACGTTTGTGCATTATAAATCAGTAGGAAAATTAGGTTCCTGATCTTGTTCGGATCATTTTGATGCCAATATCTCATTTTGGCCAAAAATGCAGATAGCCCTTTGCTGTGCTAAACCCTCGACTTGTATGTATGTCATATACCTATTTGATAAACCACTTTCACTCACAGAAGGATCTGTTGAACAAACACTTTGAAATGATGCCACGCATGTCCAGAAAATAATATGAATAATATTTTTCATCGGGTGGGCGCTAACACTGTATAATCTACTTCAATATTCATCTTAATTGCTACATTCTTTTAAAAATAAAACCGTAGCATCAAGTTTTGTTAGGATTTTACTTTTTAATCATGGCATAAATCTAGATAATTCAAGACTTACATGACAATTTTGTTATCATGATTGTCATCAGGCCTCCAAGACTTTAAAAATAATTTATGAGGCATGACAAATTGACAATGTAGACACAAAACTGTCATGTGGGTATTATATTTCATCTAGATTCAATAACATAGAATAACATTTTGCGAAAGTTCATAAAAACGCCACCTAAGTCAAGAAACTTTCACGCGTTGACGGAGCTGTATTGAGAACAGCAATTTTACCCACTGTGCCTCAAAATGTGTATATACAATATAGAAACACACAAAACATCCTTTTTTTCTAAAGAAAACATTTTGAAAAATATATACACTTTTATAATTGTGCTATAGACACCTAGTATGTACAACTTGTATATAATATAGACTATCTTAGAACACTTGAATGATTTTACGGCTTAGGGTTCTCAACACTCTAAATGTTCTGTTTCATTTTTCTCAAAGTAATTTTGGGACAGTTTTCTGTACACATGTATGAATGGCTTTTATAATAAGGATACTAATATTATATTGTGTGTAAATATGCAAACATTTTGAGTAAATAATGGAGTAAGCAGGCAAACCAAAAATAACACAATTAATTGAAAAAATGTCATCAGTAGAGGAACCAAAAATAACACAATTAATTGTAACAAAAAGCCAATTGAATTCAAATTTAATCTAAATTTGTTATGCTGCCGAGTTACCATAGATACAGACAGGTTTGGAGGTAAGATATGAATGAATGTGTCCTGGGGTAGTAATTTGCGGCATTTTAACACTTTCCACGCGGCTATTAATTTTACCATTATACAACACAGATTTTTCAGAAACCTTTCCCAACTTGCAAAGTCTATCTGAAGGATTACTGAACCAATACTAGGCATGTTCGTACTTATTTCAATGCATTTATCATGGTGATTCCTAATATGGTAATGAAATTCAATACTTTTGACATTTTTGAAACATTTTGTGAAAATTTTGAATGTCGTCTGCAGACGCCTGCCGCATGGCAAGTGTTAATGGACAAGTAATTTATCCATATTACCTCACCAGAGAAGACTTTAGTCCATCATATAGCTGTAAAAGCGGCAATTTTCGCGCGAATAATTGTTTGCGCTTTGCCAATTTTGAACTGTTTTGTGTGTTTTTGAATTAGCGATTTGTAGCTACATCACCTAGACTATTTGCGTGGTATTATTTTATGGTAGCTGTGCCAAGCGCAAACATAATTGTAGTGCGAAAATCTCTGCTTTCACAGCAGCTGTATTAACCATGTTACTGGGTACTGTAAAAGTGGACATTTTGGAGCTACAATAGTTTTTGCGCTTCAAGCAGCTACCGCTAAAATAAAAACACGCGAACATATTTATTTTGTGCTTAAGTCTATGTAATGTTATGAACTTTCACATCGCGAATTTAAAAACAGGCGAAATGGATGAAAATCTGCAAAGCGCTTAAATTTAACGATTGGATGATTTGCACTTATCTGACAATTGTCATTCCATATAGTGAGTACAGACTTCACCTCTTGAATTTGATAACAATAGTGATAACTGTTACGTTGAAAAAAAGAATAAACTGAATTGTTTCTAGTATAGAAAGCATATCAAATGCAAATGCTAGGATCTTTTGGTAAAATAATTAAAGGGAAACCGGCAATCACATTTCTTCATTTTCCATGCTTGATTAAAAAATGGGGTTTACCATAAAATCTTCTTTTTTGTTACAAGCCATACCCTAGTACATCAACGTGTGGTGAAAAAGCCCAAACATTGTCAATATATGAGATTCAGTATTCAGAACCCTTGAGCCTTTAGAATAAAAATATTACTTGATCATTTCAATTTTGCCAACGACAAAACAATTCTATTGGTAATATATTCACTGAAAAAATATACAAATAGCAAGGTCATTTCAAAATTTACGAGTTTACATGTAAAAATATAAAGTTTTATTGTCATTACCATGGCATTGTTATATGCAGGGATGAAAGCAGGCAAACAGATAAAAGCCTGAAAAATGGCCTAAAATATCTGGACAATTTGAAAGAATTTACCGAAAGGTGCCTGAAACCTCACATCCCTGTATAATTAGGAAGCACTTCTCTCTAGTGCAGAGTGAGCCGAACATAAGGAGAAATAAAATAAACCCTGTTTGGAAAGAAAGAACAAAATTATCGTAATCACATTGATTTGAACTAACAGTTAAAAAAAATTCAGATGAAATGTTTACATATTAAATTTCATATGACATTTCTGATGATTTAACAAAAGGAATCATAAATACTAGTGCACTTTTTTAATTTAATTTTATGTCCTGGACTCTATTCTTGTTTGTTTTTATGACAGGATACATAAAAATAAAACAATATTAATTTTTCTTGCTCACTCTGTCCACTTGATTTTTTAACTTTTTGGACATACCAAAACATTACTGCAAACATTTGTGTATGAGCATAAGTATACAGTCATCAAGAAAGTAACCCAAGTTTGAATTTGGATGGATCAATACGAAACACACACTTTACCTGTCATATTCCCCTGTGTTCAAAAGAAAAATGTGAAAATGAAAATCATACTTTTCTTTACATTTGGGATTGTAACTTCCTTAATAATCAACCATTCTTAGCGTGTAATAACTCAAATTAAAAAGGAGAAATTTCTCAGTATCTTTATAATTTAATATGTTTATGTGGGAGATATACTTCTATCAGCACATTTATGGTAAGTTACTTTTTGTGATGACTGTATGTTACACCCAGCATATGCATCGGTTAACGATAGAATAAAGAGCCATATTAAAACTCTATGACGCACTTTATACTACCTTGTAGCTGATGTATGCCTATACTTTGGCAATACATTGGTGCATGTTTTGGTTTGTCAAATACGTAGATGTCCTTCCACATGTAAGGAAAGATGGTCATCCCGGGGGGGGGGGGGGGGGGGGGGGGGGGCACTGACATTTGAAAAGGGTATAGGTATGTGCCGCGCTGAAGACCCCCTTTTTCACCCTCTGCTGCTAGTTCTTATGACCCCCCTTTTGAGCCTGCATCAGTTCTTAAGACCCCATTTTTATTGAAAATTCAAAAAACGCGTTTTGCGTTCCAAAGCACCAATTTTGTGTTCCAAAGCCCCAATTTTTGCGTTCTTAAACCAAAATAAATCGAAAATTGAACTATAGGCCAGTTCTCAAGCCCTATTTTTTGGAAAAAAATCAGTTCCTAAGACCCTATTTTTCGTCATAAAATCCACTCAGTTCAGTTCTTTAGCCCCCCTTTTTGAGACCCTGGGCGGCACACCCCTACCCAAAAAAAAAGTTGAGTGCCCCCCCCCCCCGGATGGTCATCTACCACTGTTTGCCTGTTTTATCATTATATTTCAGAGTTGTTACATTTGGTAATAATTATATACATGCATCATATCATCGGGAAGGATCTACAGTGTTATCCAGTAATGTTGTACAATTTGTCTTTATATAATTAATGGCCACTCATTTATCAAACAATTATTTATATCATGTAATTATATTAATGTTCATTTGATCAAAAGTGGGAAATTGGATGATGATTAATTGCCTTAAAGAGCCGCCTGGTAGGCCAGGCCAAATATGCTTCAGGCAAGTTGCTGGGACTAGTGCATTGATGAGTGTTGACAACCACAAGGTTGTCTGCATAGTCAGTGTGCATGCAGTAGCAAGTATGTGTTTACAAGTGTTGACCTTATTTTGTCCTCAAATATTTATGTGAGCCAACTTAGCCAATTATAAAACCATAAAATCCTACACATGTGTACCACTCAAGTTGATATGTTCCAGGTTTTTGTGCTAGCTATCACGATAGCTAGCTCTTATAGCCTGAATTCAAAATCAATATTCCAAGTACGCGATGACTTCGAGTCACTTGGTTCAGGAAACCGTGACCAAATCGGTATAATTATCGAACGGGTCCAGCCAAATGACACTCTCATACGGGTATATTGGTTGATCGAGAAGTGTGACGCTTGGATGCTATGTGTATTGCATCAGGGTCACTTACAAGCGCCGCCTAATCCATCTATGTCCATAGCTTTGATTGGACGAGAGATGTGTTCAGTTGTTTAGCGCCCGGGGTGAAATTTTGAGATGATGTCCGCAGTTGTTTGCCTAGCCTGTGTAAAGTATATTTACTCCGATAGGTAAACAAAGCGATAAATATCCACTAGCTTGTGGCAATGTAAAGAAATGGAGGGGAGAAGCAAACTGAGAATTTTAGGCAAATATAGAATAGATTAACGCTGTCCATGCGAGCGGTTATGCACACGCAAAATACAATTCACAAAATGTTTCACAAACGTATTTAATTTATTGGCTTTCATCATCATATATTTCGAATCACCATGAGAAATTAATTAACATAAGTACAAGCACGTCTAGTATTAGGTCAGTTATTCTTGAGATAAGACTTTGAAAGTTTAGAAAAGGTTTTTGCAAAATCTTTTTTATATGGCAAAACCAGGGAGGTGTAATAGGTAATATCACTCTGGTAAAACTAGCCGCATAGAAAGTGTCCATTATGTCTGTTATTTTGTTATTCAACGAAAGCCGTTTAAAAACTATTGTACTTTTTAATTCACTATTGAGCAAATATACCTCTGACAATCTGTGTTGATTTTTACAACACTTATACCAATAAAGCCTATGGAGAGGGTGGTTCTAAAATGTTTACTCTCGTGTTTGCCTATGATGGAGATATCGTTTATAACTGCACAAACAAATCATACTGGGTAGTTAATTTCAATTCTTTGGTAGGCTTAATGAAATAAATACAAAATTGGCGGTCGTTTTATGAGTTTTGAAGTCAATTGTTTGCGACATATGGGCGTAGCCAGGAGGCTTGTCATCCCGGGGGCACGAGAGTGGCGTGGGGTCCAGGGCCCACATTACATAAGGGCCCCGGCCCGGTAGGTCCTGGGACAAAGCCTCTGCTGCAGGTGATTAGGATTGGTATTGATTCCCCACGACGAGAAACGCCATGAAATTGGAGATAAGTATATATATAAAACCCTTTAACTCCCCTGAATTGTTAATTGCACCCCGCCCCCCCCCCCCCCCCCCCCCCCGAATGACCCTTGGTGAGTTACCTGTAGCTACGCCGCCAATGAATGCACACAACAAGATCAAATGATTGTTTCATTTCTTCCAAATTTCTTTTTAATTCACGAATTGGGCAGAGCTCCAAACTGAGTAATAGCCCAAACCCTAATTGGAGGTGATTCTTGTAAATAATTAATTTTCAGAGTGTTTATAACATTAATGTGAAAGTTTCAGATTAAAAATTCAAACCAAAAAATAAAAAAATAAAAAAATACAAATAAAAGTACATCGTTAGTACATTATAAGTACATCTTTAAAGGATGATATCTCAGTTTGGAGTTTTCATAAAGACTATAACTGAAAAATTATATAACTCCGCTTAAAAAAAGAGTACAGCCCAAACCCTAATTGGAGGTGATTCTTGTAAATAATTAATTTTCAGAGTGTTTATAACATTAATGTGAAAGTTTCAGATTAAAAATTCAAACCAAAAAATAAAAAAATAAAAAAATACAAATAAAAGTACATCGTTAGTACATTATAAGTACATCTTTAAAGGATGATATCTCAGTTTGGAGTTTTCATAAAGACTATAACTGAAAAATTATATAACTCCGCTTAAAAAAAGAGTACCATTGTTAAGCGGAAGATCTCTACTACAATAATCAAATACAAGCTCAATGTTGATATCTTGCCTAATTGTGTCTGATTTTCACATATATACAGTACGGACAACTACTGCAAATTTGTCTTCATATTCATTACTTGATATCATGCCCAAATTTGCCAATACGTTCACTGCCTGCTCTTGTGCCAATACTGATTACCCAATTACATGTCATTATTCTACCAAATGCTTTCCTAAAAAAATATCAAAGTCTTTCATTTGTACTAGCACTTCCCCTTTAAAGGGTTTTTATTAAGCAGCCCTTTAAGTAGTTCATACTCTGAGTAGTGTTTGCAATGAACCTATTCTGTAGAAATATGTCCAGGGATTTGAACAACCCACCTACAATTCTCATCATCAATAACATTTTATGGGAACCTAATATCTCTCAAAGCATTACCTTATATTGTTCCACTTTTTCCAAATGTTATAATAATTTGATTACTATTCAAAATCATACATTGTAGCCCAATATCTAAGTATAAGGCCAAAAACAAAAACAAAATGTTTGATTGCCCTTTCCTGACCGACCTAAAAACCGGGAAAACTCAGTTGCGTTTTTTTTGGTATTGGTGCAATAAATGATGTATTCATCTTTCTGACCAATCATAATGTAGTATTTAGGAGGTCAAGAAATGCACAGACCTATCAGTAATTAATATACATCATGAACTTGCCAAGGTTGATCCCATGAACATTAATATAATCACACTGAAACACCAAAGAAAAGAAGATTTTAAGGATATCCCACAATGCATTGCGGGAGCACCAGCCCAACTAAGGCTTTTTTCACATGATGCATTTGTGGAGCTCTTAAGTTTTAGAAATAAGAAAAAGGAACACTGAGAACTAATTTATTAATTGATGTAAATTATAATCTAAAGAGATCCAACGATGAATGCACTATGATGCCAGGATCTTGTGCATAAATGTCTATGGGAACCGAAACAAATTGGAGACCAGATTAAGGGCAGTGTCAACCCGGCACTTGTTTCAAAAATTGAATTTCATATTTCTCTATTATTTAATACTTTTATATGTATTCTATCATTGCCATCTAAGTAACTAATCGAAAGCGATTATTTCCCGTTCTTTTGGGTGATTTTAAATTGTTGTTTTGATAAGTTTGAGTCAGGAAAAGGCGCATGGTTATTTGGGCGGGAATTTAAGCGGAGTTCCGCGCTTTTCAAATGCTGCGACAGCTGTTCGATCATTGCGTCGCGCGCTGAAACTTCCCGCGCGTAATACTAGACGCGCCGCTTAATATCCGCGACGTAGACGCGAAAAACAAAAGAGCGCAAAACAATGTCTAAAAATGTAAACAAAGGCCAATCTTACGATCATTTAAATTTCAGTTTTCTTCCAATTTCTTCACATTGTGACAATATAAATTGAATCTGATAGTTTATTATGATTGTTCATAATAGTATACTCGCTATTTAGGTCACACGCCCGTGTATTCCGTGAACATTTAGCTTTAAATGGTGGAAAATGTCAATATTTTTACTAAATCGATGTTTTCTAGAAGTTCAAATTTGAAGGAATTTTACGAATTTTCAGACAACATAACTAAAAATATATCAAACTATCAGATAAGCTTTTACTACCATTGTGTAGAGGACGTTCAGCGCTAGGAGGCAATTTTTTATTTTTTCGATTATGGATTTTAAACTCGAGATATGCATCCATTTCTAGCGAAATGTACGCAAAAAAACACGACTTTTACACTTTTCCGATGTTTTTAGCAATATTTCCAAAACCAAGCTTTATTTTGGAAAAAGAAAAAATTGCCTCCTAGACAAAATTGTGTTGTTTACAAAAACGTATATTAGAACAAATTACCATTTTTTATTTTATAGTTATGCTGTCTGAAAAATTTGGAGTAAAAAAATTGCTTTTTGGTTCATTTCTCAAAATTTAGTTTATTTGGTATCACATTGATATCACCATCGGCTTCCTTATCAAATTTCCTTTCTAAAAATGTATACTTTTACGTACTTTTATTCAATATTCTCAAACTTAGAAGCAAAAGTTGATCATCAAAATAATAGGGTTGACACTTCCCTTAAGGGCATTTTGCAAAACTGCTATGCATTGTGGTGGTGTCTTTAAAATCTTCTTTGTTGAAACACCAAAACACACCCTGCACTGGATCTATGTCCGCTCTTTCACTCTATTCGTTGTATGATAAAAAGAAAGCAACGGTTATTTTGTTACATCCCTGAGGACAGCCTCTGGCACTCATCACCAGGTGCAAAGCATATGTTGGTGTTCCCATAATGGGCTATCCCATGTATCTCCATCCCTCCCTCTGCAAAAAGACAAATATGTAATTCCAAGCATTTATCGCATCCCCTGTGGATGATAAACACAACCGGAGTGATGCCTTGTCACATGGTAGGGTGGTACCGAGTTAAAAACAGCTCCAAATTATTTTACAATATTTCAAATATTCCATACTTATGTATGAAAGTACACTCATATTTTATCCCTACTAATTTAGTCATCTTTTACACAGAGAGTAGGAATATATAATGAAATACGTCAACTTTTACACGACACAAACTGAATGATGAATAATATATATAAGGATTGATATATGTATAAGGATTGCATTGGTATTTGCCATGTGATAGAATTTATCCATAGAATTAAAATAGAGAAAGGTTATAGGAGCCATTTTGTTTTTTTACACCAAGGTTTTTTTTGCAGAGGTAGTTGGTATATTAATGTGAATTCTCTGTAAAACTAAAACTCCCAAAATGGCACCTGTCACACTTTGAACATTGAGGGCGTAGTGTTCCTACAGATTCTCTATTTTAATTCTGTGGTTTATATCATAATGATTTCAGATCATTGATTTGCATTGATTTCAACCAAGTGACGTTTCATATAGTAATTGTCACATTAATAAAGTCACATGGGAGTGAAAAACAATAATCATTCTCAAAAATTTACATAATCTCATGATATCTGTTAACTATCGCAACTTGTCTGCAGTCAATCTCTTGCATGAGTTCGCAGTCATTATTCTGCCTGCATGCGAAAAGAGATGGTATTAAAACTCACAATTGGGTTTCAACTTTGATATGATACCCACAATGGTACAAACAGCAATAAACCATCAAAAGAAAAGTCTCCCCTTTTGAGACTGAAGTAGCGTTTATCAAACACTGACAATAGGTCAGAATAAGAAATGATTTTGACCTCATTATCAGCAGCAGAGGTCACTTCTTTATATTTGATAGACAAAATATTTGGACTTTGCCCAGAAGATTGGGCTACATTTTTATAAGGAAAGTATAAACAAAATATTTTGAAGGTGAGACAAATCATAATCAGCTGCAATTTTCTCAAAAAATTACCCCCCAATTTTTTTTTTAATAAGGCCAAGAAGAAAAAAATTGTTTGTTTGTCCACGTCCGACCGACCGTGTACCTTGGTGCCGACCGTATTCTTTTTTATTTTCTATTATTTTTTTAAAACAACTTTTTGAGCAATTTAAATGGCCAAACGGACCGTTTTATTCCTGATTTCGTACGCTATCGTAAATCTGGTCTTTATAAACACCATGCGCAGTCCCTTGTAACATGATGTTTATTGCATGAACATTTAATCGTGCGTGCAATTGATGTCATTTTTATACTAAAAACGCAGTGTGAGAAAATATGGAAACTCTATAGTTACGGTTCATATTTGCAATTTTTGGGGTAGTTAGTTCGAGAAAAAATAGGTTTAGTAATACTTTCACGTATATATTTCTAGAACTTCAACACTACGTTGTTTCACTTTCTGCACATTTTCAATCATAATAAATGGCGGCGACCGACAACATGTTCACGGTATCTGCGCACACAAACTCGGTACAAAAATACTCTTTGACCGAGTTTGCAGTGTTGCAACCAGTACTACAATATTGGAACTCATGAAAAAGAGTTCAATACTATCAAAGTGATGTGTTTTGTGTTTGGACGACTTTAATTCACAGTATTCATGCCGAATTTATATTCCCAAATACAATATCCGTATTTAAAAAAAATTAAAAATTAAAAAAAAAAAATTATCCGACCTACCGACCCTACCTTTTTCGGACCCTCTATGGACAAACAAACAACAACAAAAATTTGGCCTAACAATCAGCTGCATACATTAATCATCAACAGCTGCCTATAATTACCCTTAAAAAATCAAAAAATATAATGTTTATGTTCTCTTTTTGATTTGTAACTGTTGATTGTTACACTGTAACTACATGAAGTGACATGCTTGTTTTATCAACAATGCATAAAGGGTAGCATTTTCTTAAAATAATGCTGCATTCAATAGAGAACCCCAAATTATGCATTGTTTTAATATTTGGAATATTCCGGCGCTACAAGAAACATTTATTGTTTACCAACATTTTAGGTAATATGGGTATTTTGACAAACCGTAGGATGGATGTTGATGTCGCCATCTTTTTTATGCCATCTTTACATTTGCCCTCATTGAATTCACTGCCTTTTAAGTCCTCATCTTTAGGTCACTGTGTATAACAACGGACTTATGCTATTGCTTGTCAACAATCCACCAGAGGTCAAACAACTTTTTTTTACCATGAAAGGCTTTTTTAAAAGTTACAAACAAAAGTAGCCCCCCAGTGTACATTTGTAACTGTCAATTTTCCTGGGGGCTGCTTGTGTTGAATATTGGGGAATCACCTCAAAGGATGACTGACCTGCTTGACCCCTGTAATCCACTAGTTCCCCTATGTATCTGCAGTGACAGCGACTCCATTCTCCAACGCCAGGTGATTCTTCTTCTCTTCGCTAGCCTTCTCTGGTAGTTCAGTAGAATTCCTGATCTTGAACTCTGTCAGGAAGTATCCGACCATACCGATGGCAAGGACCGTGATGAGGATGGTCAATTTAATCCACACACAGAGGTAGTTACTGTAGGCAAACGCAAACGTGAAACCAAGCGATTCCCATAGACGGTAGTTTGAGAAGGCCGCCTCTTGAGTGTAGGGAAACAGCACGCCGTAGAACGCTGTAAAGGAATTGTAATAGACAATATATTATTTTAAAAGACAACACAAATAAGTGCAGGGTCAGACATTCGAGGAGAATCCGAGAATCAATTCTCGCAAAGATTCCCGTCGGTAAAGTTGCGAGAATCCAAGTTGATTAGGGCAAGTGTTAAGGTTAGGTTGGGGGGAAATTTGGAGGTATGTTGGTACTATTCGGGAGCTGGAGCCATGTCTCTCTCCGCTTGGCAGATTTGAAATACAGAAAGAGCGACGCTATCCGGATGCTCCCACGCATTTTCTTAAAAATCCAGACATAACTCCCAAATTTGGTGGAAAAACAAAATGGTGGTGCATGGGATCTGGTTTATAAATCTATGATTTGTACACACTTACCATTCAACTGAGTCTGCCAGATGGCATCCCCCAGACCCCAACACGCCGCTAAAACAAAATGGCTGTGCATCGGATCTGGTTTATATATCTATGATTTGTACACACTTACCATTCAACTGAGTCTGCCAGATGGCATCCCCCAGACCCCAACACGCTGCCAATACAAAATGGCTGTGCATCGGATCTGGTTTATATATCTATGATTTGTACACACTTACCATTCAACTGAGTCTGCCAGATGGCATCCCCCAGACCCCAACACGCCGCTAAAACAAAATGGTGGTGCATCGGATCTAGTTTATATATCTATGACTCTTACACACTTACCATTCAACTGAGTCTGCCAGATAGCATCCCCCAGACCCCAACACGCCGCCAAAACAAAATGGTGGTGCATTGGATCTAGTTTATATATCTATGATTTGTACACACTTACCATTCAATTGAGTCTGCCAGATGGCATCCCCCAGACCCCAACACGCCGCTAAAACAAAATGGCTGTGCATCGGATCTGGTTTATATATCTATGATTTGTACACACTTACCATTCAACTGAGTCTGCCAGATGGCATCCCCCAGACCCCAACACGCTGCCAAAACAAAATGGCTGTGCATCGGATCTAGTTTATATATCTATGATTTATACACACTTACCATTCAATTGAGTCTGCCAGATAGCATCCCCCAGACCCCAACACGCCGCTAAAACAAAGAACACAGGTAGTTCCGATTCCAGTGGTTTCCATGTGATCATAGTGATGACCAGCGTGACATGCATGAGGGCACCTAGCGCAAACAGAGGTATCCGTCCGGTGTACTTTTCGATTCGACCGCTGAGAAACGAGCATAGAGCGTCTACAACGCCAAAGCATATCATAATGTAGCCTACCCATGCGACACCGATGGTACAGGTGATGTATGACTGTGTGGAGAAGAGGAGAATGTCAAAATGTTATGTTACACTGCCTAATCACTGTTTACCAACAATTTAACACTTTTACCATATCACTAATGCATATGCATGATGTGTTGTCTATTGATTTATTGTACATGTTTTGTTAGTTTGCCTAGCAACATGGATCTGTATTCTATAGTGAACTTGTTTGTTTGGTTTAGTGTTAAGGGGGGACTTAAGGAAGTTTTTGATTTGATTTTTTGAATTTTGTGAGTGCTGTAATTATTGAACTATTAATAAAATGTGAAAAAAATGGATTTTTAAAAAAAATTTACACTTTTTTGTCAAAATTTCAAAAAATATTGGATTAGATTTTTAAAAAAAAAATTCGTCCCTCCAGTAGTGTCTTAACATCATCATCAAGTGATTTGGACATTTTTAACTCAAAATTATGTTTGTTAGCTTTGTTCAAAAAAATTGGGTCAAAAAAATGATCAACATTTTTGGTTAACAAGGCGGTTCTCGAACGGCGCGTCTCGCCTGTTCATCAAAAGTGACTTGAAAGAAATGATGATGAAACATATGATACAATGTAGCACTGTCACAGAGGTATGCATTGTAGTTAATGCAAGGGATGTAATGCCTTGAAAAATTTAATCAACAAAAAGAACACACCAACCCCCTTCCCTACACCAAATCACATCAAGATAGGCCTTACAGATCTTATTTGACCCCAGATGACCTCTGATGACCTTGAAAATTTAATCAGCAAAAAGAACACACCAACCCCCTTCCCTCCACCAAATCACATCAAGATAGGCCTTACGGATCTTATTTGACCCCAGATGACCTCGACAAATTAATCAACAAAAAGAACACACCATCCCTCTTCCGTCCACCAAATCCCATCAAGATAGGCCTTACGGATCTTATTTGACCCCAGATGACCTTGAATGACCTCCGATGACCTTGAAAATTTAATCAGCAAAAAGAATACACCACCCCCCTTCCCTCCACCAAATCCAATCAAGATAGGCCTTACTGATCTATTTGACCCCATATTTGACCCCCGATGACCCCGAAAAATTAATCAACAAAAAGAACACACCACCCCCCTTCCCTCCACCAAATCCCATCAAGATAGGCCTTATTGATCTAATTGACCCCATATTTGACCCCTGATGACCCCGAAAAAGTAATCAACCAAAAGAACACACCACCCCCCTTCCCTCCACCAAATCCCATCAAGATAGGCCTTACTGATCTATTTGACCCCGATGACCCGAAAAATTAATCAACTGATCTATTTGACCCCATATTTGACCCCCAATGACCCCGAAAAATTAATCAACAAAAAGAACACACCACCCCCCTTTCCTCCACCAAATCCCATCAAGATAGGCCTTACTGATCTATTTGACCCCATATTTGACCCCCAATGACCCCGAAAAATTAATCAACAAAAAGAACACACCATCCCTCTTCCGTCCACCAAATCCCATCAAGATAGGCCTTACTGATCTATTTGACCCCATATTTGACCCCCGATGACCCCGAAAAATTAAGAACAAAAAGAACACACCATCCCCCTTCCCTCCACCAAATCCAATCAAGATAGGCCTTATGGATCTTATTTGACCCCCGATGACCTTGAATGACCTCTGATGACCTTGAAAATTTATTCATCAAAAAGAACACACCACTCCCCTTCCCTCCACCAAATCTCATCAATATAGGCATTACTGATCTATTTGACCCCATATTTGACCCCGATGACCTCTGGTGACCTTGAAAATTTAATCAACAAAAAGAACACACCATCCCTCTTCCCTCCACCAAATCCCATCAAGATAGGCCTTACTGATCTATTTGACCCCATATTTGACCCCCGGTGACCTTGAATGACCTCCGATGACCTTGAAAATTTGATCAGCAAAAAGAACACACCACCCCCTTCTCTCCACCAAATCCCATCAAGATCGGCCTTACGGATCTTATTTGACCGCATATTTGACCCCGATGACCTTGAATGACCTCCAATGACCTTGAAAATCTAATCAGCAAAAGAACACTCCACCCCCTTCCCTGACATCAAGTCCCATCAAGATAGGCCTAACGGATCTCTAGATATCGCGTCACAACGCGTCTCAAAAGTGTTAAGCATATTTGACCCCGATGACCTTGTATGACCCCCGATGACCTTGAAAAATCAATCAGCAACAGAACGCACCACCCCCCTTCCCTCCACCAAGTCCCATCACGATAGGCCTTACGGATCTCCAGATATCGCGTCACAAAGGTATTTCTTAGCACACGGCGGACGGCATACGGCGGACGGCATACGGCGGACGGCATACGGCGGACGCCGGACAGAAATAGTGATAACATAGTCTCTTTCTGATTACATCAGGCGAGACAAAAATGATACCAAATTTGGATTCTCTGATCCATTTCCTTTCCAAAAATGTATACTTTTATATACATTTGAGTCATGGTTCAATAATTACAGCACTAACAAAATTCAACAAAAAACTTCCTTAAGTCCCCCCTTAACTTGGGTGTCTAGTAGTCAACATCTATTACTGACATTGTGCTATAATTACAGTGGTGGACTTGTCTAGTTCAATATCTTATTTATAGTTCTTAACACTTTTGTTTTTTATAATTTGTCCCTGATGAAGGGCATCATCATCTACATGACTCATGTTCACCAGTTATTGGATATTATGAATAAGAAAATTGGTCAGGTATGGGGTTACCGTGCACCCCACCCACCCCACAGGACTCCCCCAAACCAACTTTTTGACTTACTTTCATGGTCCTAAAACATATTCAGGATGTTACCAAATATATTTTGGTACGTTAAGGGGTTATTCAAGATGGCGTCCAAAATGGCCGCCATATTATGGCAATCAAAATGTATGGTAAAAGTATAGTTTTAAAAGTGGAATGTATGCATTTCGACCACTAGACACTCATATCCAGAACTTTTGCTTTGTTAACACACCTAAATCCAAGATGGCCGTTAAAATGGCTGCCAAAAATGTTAACATTC
Source organism: Ophiura sarsii (assembly GCA_035610835.1). NCBI lineage: Eukaryota > Metazoa > Echinodermata > Ophiuroidea > Amphilepidida > Ophiuridae > Ophiura > Ophiura sarsii. The sequence continues at coordinate 272,144 of CM069454.1, read as the reverse complement.
TATTTGTGATGTTTTGGAATGTTGTTTGCAGAAAGAAAATATGCCGACGACTGCACTAGAGAGAAGATGATGGTGTATTCATTACTTCATGAATAATCGCGATAGCTGCGTACCAAGTGCGTTCCAACCAAATTAATCGTTAGATGAGAACGCGCACGCCGCGCGCGGGTTACTAATAATTGCCCGAAAGTACTGCGCCCAAAGTGTTCCATTGTTTTGCTCACTGACCGACCAATCAAATTAACGCCTCACGCCCCTAAACTGAATATTCAATGAGTTATGAGGAAACATGATTAAAGCTTATTTCTGATTGGTTGAATGATAAAAATGTTAATGAGGGGATGACCGGACTTGGATTGTTTCAATAAGTAAGAAGGGGTGGACAAAATAAACGGAAAACTAATTAATCATTAGCAAGATTACATCGGTACCAATCAACTATTTGGATAAAATATGCATCTTTTTCAGTAATGAATGAGAATAATGACTGCTTAACAACTGCTTTCGTGAATTTGTTTTGAAATCCTCGGGTTTTGTTCTGGTCATTCGGAATTGTCCCTCAGACCAGAACAAAAACCTCTGATTTTAAAACAAATTCACGAAAACAGTTGTTACGCAGTCATTATTCTCTAATTAAAAACCTGACGTACCTTTGTATAATCTCCCTGTATAAATGCTTGCTCGAGGCCGCTGTATATAGTGATGGGAATCATCATAAGTAACCTCTTGTCCCTCATTAACCTCATAGTAGCCATAAATAATCCAGCGGTGTTACTGGCACGATTCTCCTCGCTGGGTTGAACTGGACGGAGGAATATGGCCACTGTGAGCATAGCGCAAACACCGCATCCTGTGTATACACCTGGTAGAAGAAAAACAGGTGGAAAACAGGTGTTTAAATAAAAAGTTTTACAATGTAAAAGCTGAATGCAAACTGCTTATCCACAAAAATAGCCTTTGTAAGTAAATGTAATAAATATAAGATGACTTGACGTTACGAATCTAACAGAATCTTTATCGAAGGTAAACAAAAAAGTTTTACAACTTTTTTTTAACTTTTTTTAATTTTTTGTCCAAAATATTGCCCCTTGCTGACAGGTGCTGGTTGTCGAACCATGAGCTATTTCAAACTAAACCCATGGTAATGAAGAGCAAAAGATGAACAGAACTACCACTCAAAGTGTAACAAACACTTTCCATGCGGCTATTACTTAGTTTTACAATATACAAAACAGGTATGTCAGAAACCTTTTCTAATATTCAAAGTCTTTATCTCAAGGATTACTGAATCAATACCAGGCATGTTTGTACTTATTTCAATTCATTACTCATGATGATTCTAAATATGGTAATGAAATTAAATAATGTTGACATTTTTGAAACATTTTGTGAAATTTTGGAATGTCGTCTGCAGACGACTGCCGCATGGAAAGTGTTAACATGAGAATGTGGACAATTTGAAAGCTTAGAAGGAGCAAACTCTTTCTTGCTATCTTCAGATTTGGGGTATAACAAATTGTCAAATTTAAAAATGTTGGACATTCAATCAACCCTCTAGACAACAACAAAAAAACCTTTAAGTTATGCCATAAGCTGCAACCGTATTTCTGTAATTAACTATTATCAGTCTGGATTTTGTTTTCACCAGTAAAATCCTTTTTTTGCCGATAAACCCGTTTTGCCGGCAAAAAGGTTCAAAACTTGTACCAGGTTTTTGCAAGTTTTTGCCGGCAAAAAGTGGCAATAAGGCCAACAACAAAAATGTGTTGGTTTGTCCACAGAGGGTCCTCAAAAGGTAGGGTCAGTAGGTCGGATTTCTTTCTTTTGTTTTGTTTTTTGCTAGTGGTTCTGGCATAGTCCTAGCCAGCACGCTGAATTCTGAACCATGTCAGATGTCAGACCCATACTTGACCCAAAATAACTCGCATAATACTATACATGGTATGGGGTCACATGAGGGGTCATGTGGGGGTCAATTAAGGGGCCATACACCTGTCTTTGAAGAAAAAAAATTGTAAACAAAAAAGGAATTTTAATTTTTTAATATTTTGAAGATAAAAAACAAAGTTACACGGTGGCCTACAGTACATGGACGGTCGGACGTGGACAAACAAACAACTTTCTTTGGTGGGGGCCTAATGGGCGATGTCTATATGAGATATAAAGCATGGAAAAGTAGTCCCTTTTTTTACGAATATTTGAATAAGATTGAGAATGATGCTTGCCTTAACATCTTCCAGAAATACTTGATAATCTATCAAAGTTATACATCATCTTGATGGACACACGTCAAATGAGAGGTTGACCTCACCCCAACACTGGTGAAATATTAGTCCCAATCGATACATGGTACCACTACCCTCCATAGACTCCAACGTCGCAAAATTCACATTGAGTGTCAGCACTGCCATTTTTTCACCTCAATATTTTCCCCAAAATGAGGATGCTTGATCAAAATTAATTAACTCAATGTATTACTAATAAGAGTTCTAGGAACAACATGTGAGTGCATTTTGATTGATTTCAATTATAGTTGATGTGAAAATCTTGATTTCAAAATCTGATTTTCGCGACTTCGTGTGTCTATAGAGGTGTTGTGGCTATAGTATAGTAAAGCATGAACGATAGTATAGCCACCATTGGGTCTAGTGAAACATACATAGAATGCGCAGCATGTTAACTCAATCTCACGACTTTGATCGATTAACTAATTTTGGTGAGTTTTTCAAGTTGTTAAGTAAAAATTGCAATTTTTAAGTCAACTCCATAAATGTTGCCCAAGATACTTACCAACAAATGGCGTTTGTGAGATGGGGCAGTGTTCAAAGTAAGAAGGGGAAAAAATCAGGTTTTCGAGCGGATAACCATAATGAAATCAGGTTGTCAGGAAACTTTGTTGACTGTTTTAGTTTTAAATTAGTGATTGGGAAAATTGGAATTAATTGTATTGTTAAAGACATTTGATAACAAGTTACAGGAAATCTTTTAAATACAGTATGATATTAGAAAATATGGTTGTCCCGCGGATAACCTGCATTGAGGTTGTCTGCCAATAGGACTGCAGTAAGCCCGGATAACCACTTCATTTGAACACTGGATGGGGGTCTGGTCACTAGTCAAGTTAACATTAAAGCTGCCAACCTGTCAACTCCTGAGACAGGGATGTACATGTGGTGATGGATCCATTATCTGAACTTTTTACACGAGCTTGGCCAGATGGCACGATCGCTTGCGTGCGACATCGGACATTTATGGGGCCTTATAAGTCCTTATCAACCCCTGAAAAAATTGTTTGCCTCTCTTTATGCTATCATCATCCGATGAAAGCATAAAATAAGACAAACGATTTATTTATGGCCTCAATTTTCAGAAAATTTACATCCCTGCTGAGAAGTGGGAGTGGCCTGCACTATTGATACTTACCAACAAGGATATTTGTGAGTTTGGGGTCTGGCCTATTATCCAAGCAATAGCTGGTGACATTCTCTACAACAACTCCAGTATCTGAAAGCAATCAACAGAGATGAAACAATTATTAATAGGCCTAATATATTTATACTGGAAATATGTTTTGCTAAATTTGAAAAATAACCAATCAAACCTAGTTTGAACACAATTCTATTTCAACTTTTAAGGCACCAAATTAATTTGATCAGAAATAAGCATTTCTTTTTCTACAACAGCGCAAGTATCTAAAAGCAATTCAGAGAAAAGAAACATTTTATACAGGCCTAAGGCCAAACAAAAATAAAAGTTCGTCTCAAAGCTTGCGAAGGCTTCAAAATCGGGCGACGCGCGCTGTTTTTTGTCTTCCATTTTTTTTTTTTTTACTTTTTTTTTATTTGTGTGGCAATTTTTACTCTTACTATTTGCAACCGTCGACACTTTCTGATATTTGTTTTTTCTATTTGAAATGAATATTGTGATGTAGTTGTGTATAAGAACAATTGTGCAGCGTTTTTTGAAGAACTGAGTCATGTAAAAGTTTGAGAAAAGGAAAATCTGACGATATTTTTAATAAAAACTCGAAATAAAAATTTGTAGGGAAAAAAAAAATTGATTTAACAATTTTCTGCATTTCAGACGCGGTATTTTGGCATTTCAAAACCAATGCGCGCGCAAGCTTTGAGACGAACCTTCTATTTTGTTTGGCCTAATCAGTATGTAATCTTGTGAAATCTCATTCTGTAAAACTGAAAAATAACCAATAAAACATGTTGAATGTCATTCTTTTATTCAACAATAAAGTCAACAAAATCAATTTTGATTTGCTAATGATTATTCCTTTTTCTACAAGAGCACCAGGTTCTGAAAGCAATTATAGAAAGAAACAAATTAGTACAGGCCTAATCAGTCTGTAAAGGAAATGTTTCGCTACATTTCAAACATAACAAATAATAAAGGCAACAAAATAAAATTGGTTTGGAAAAACAAATTTCAAAAGAACATACTGAACACTTTTATGCTATGGGGAAATTAAAAGAACAAATTTAATTAATCTAATATCGTGTTGAAAAGAGTTAATATCAAATGTCCTTGATAAAAAACAGTTTCTAGGAAAAATGTTAGTTGATTTAATTACAAAAAACATGGAAATGAAAATATGAAATACTTTGACAATAGAAAATGTTTTGACATTTTAATGCTTCAAAATGACATAACGGGTTGTTAACATTTACATTGTTAGAATGCTACACTCAACTGCTCCATAATGTCATAGCCATCGTGAAGTAACTACGAGGGTCATTCAATAAGTTCTACCTCCTCACTCACAACATCGCTAATATGAATGTCAGCCTTATGACTGTTGTCATGATTATAGCTCTGTATCATAGCTACACATGTATAGTAAATGATAATTAATATTAATTTCATTTTTGTTATGATGCGATTAAAGCCAGAGAGGGATTTTGGGCAATGGACACGGAAAATTAGCCTAAAAATAAATATATGTTCATTTTCGTTTTCGTTTTCTTTCCGTTTTCTTATGAGTTTTCCTTATATGCAACCTTTACAATAGTCAATCACTTCGTCAGTGGTAGAAAATTATCTCTTCGAGACACTTGAAATCTATACATTTAGTCCTGTATATTGAAGATCTCTTAGTTCTTATGAAAAGCAAATTTGAGTTTTACAGCAGTTCTCTAGGGTAGGGTTAAAATGAATGGCTGTCCCAGTCTGGTTTCGGCTAATTAGAGGGCATTTCCCCCAAGAAATCAGTCACTTTTATTGTTTATAGTCTGTTCAAGATATCTGTAATTTAGAACAGTGAGCTTGTGACCTTCCTGCGCGCCCCCATCCTTCTGTATTCATTCATGCAGCAAGGAGGCTTAGTCAATTTAGAGCTGATCAAACTATAGTGCTCATGTTGGAAACACATTTTTTTAAATGGAGTTGAGTATTACAAAATATGAATTAGGAGTGGTGCTTCACTGAAATACAAAGTAATGATCAATATAATGATACACGATAGCATGATTGATGATGAACATGATGATACAAACAGAAATGACAGTTATACATAATTCAAACATCTAAAATTTGAGGAAAAACACCTGTTATTATTAGTCTTGAATGATAGATTGAATACAGGATGAAGGAAGAAGAAATGATACCAAATGTTCTGTGGTTAGGATATTAATAAACCAACAACCCATTGTATTACTGGTACAAAGACTACAATTTAAGTTTGAGAATCTCTGCTTAGCCTTGTAACTGTTGGAAAGAATGTTGTATATGGACTTTATGGTCAGGGCTGGAACTTCAGATTTTTTTAAAGCAGCAAGTCAGGAAGGTAACTCACAAAAACCTGCCCGACAGAAATGCCACCAGCCAGTGTAACTCATAGTGTAACTCATTACACTGTGAGTTTGAAAACTTTTATCTGCCAGTCAGTTACTTCTTCTATCTCACCCGCCCAATGCAAACAAGGTGCTATTTCCAGTGTTTATGGTTCTCCTAGACTCAAATGTGTATGTTCCGATCACATTTTTTTGGCTATGATTTTTTTTTTTCACATCAAGATATTTTCAAATCAGAAGAATCCCCATATTTTAAAAATTATAGGCTAAATTGTGGTGAATTACTGCCAAAGGTGGTTAACCACCCACCAGTTTGTGTACTACTCAATGGGCACATTTCTTGTGACCTTGTGCTTCTAAAATAAGAACCATTGGAGTTATGAAACACAAACTTTGGAATGTGACAATAGACAACTTTAAGGATGACCTTTCATGTAAAATAGAAAACATCAAGTTGAAAATCGGGCCAGCAATCAGAACATCTACCTTTACCCCTAATAAGTTAATGTTTCCAATTAATTTAAGTAGATGATTTCCACACCCAAACAGTCAAGACATAATTAAATAATGAGTAAAATAATTAAAATTATGAATATTTATAACATTAAAAATCTCACTAACGAAAAAGGAAATTAAGTCAAAACTGAGGAATGGAGTGAAGGCTACTCACATATGGCTCATTCCATGAAGTTGGGGCATTTGTTAAAATAGCAGAATTTGGTACTTTAGGCAGCTTATAAACTGTTTTACTCTATGTGTATATCAAAAAAATTTAGTGTCCAAAAACAGTACTAGGTTATAGTATTGAGCCATGAAAAAAAATAAAAAAATCGACCCTTCCTTGAAGAAGAAAAAAATAAAAAATTAGGTGGTGTCCAAGACCATTTTTGCTAAAAAACGTGACATGGAAAACACAACAATTAATATGAGTTTTATGTAAGCAAAACTATCATAGAATTGCTTGGAAATCGATTTGATTAATAAAAGATACATGTATTCATAGTTTACTGACCAAAACACCTCGTCACGCTGGACTGATTTTTCACCCAAGCAACATGAAAATTGCCTTTCCGATGCTACGCACGGTGTCCACAAAATATACACGTGTAGCATCGGGAGTTTTCATTGCTGAATGGGGGTAGTTCTCTATCATACATTTTTAAATTATTTTCCAAAATTAAGAGCATTTATCAATTGAAAACTATTGAAAATGAGAATAAATTTCATGAAGACCATTCCATATATTCATGAAAAAGTATACCGTGCCGTGTGCATGGTGTCCTAACCATAAAATGTAGCATCGTGATAAACATCCTATGCAATTTGTGGGAATCCCCCCCTGGAGATAAATAAAACATTCCCTATTTCTTTTTGTAAGGATAGAGGTCAATAGCTATCAGGTTTGTTTGGAATTTGCCACACATGGGCTAGTTTTATCAAGGTTTCAGTCGCTGGTGTCCCGTTGTAGCATCGGGACTTTTATGTAGCATCAAAATGTAAACATTGGATAGTTTTGTGAATGGTAAGTGAGATTGTATTTATTTCTTAATGTTGCTTGTATGTCTGTATTTATTAATGCATTTTTATTGAAAGGGAAACACTGAATCAGAATTTCTTTTCATGTTATGATATTAATTTTGAGTCACGGACGCCATAATAATTTGGCGTCCATGTAGCATCGGGCATAGCATGGGCAATATTTTGCATTGGGTATCATTATAGTTCGTTGAAATTGTTTGTTTTTTTGTAGAATCACATCATTAATAAACTTTGAAGTTAATAATGAATTAGTTTTTGCTCTTTTAATGCTAATAATATAGCTTACCAATACGATGCTACATGGACACCATGTCCATGTAGCATTTCATAAAATTTGCCTAATTAGACAAACAATTACCCCATTCGAAATTATCCATCACCCAAAACATTCAAAACATTGCCTACATTTTACTACACTTTACAGAAAAAAAGGCATATTATGAGAGATGTATATCTAATGAAATATATTAATACACAATGCTACATGGACACCATTTTCATTAGCATTTCACTGAATTCACAATAAACATTCCCTTATTTTAGTTTTATTTACTATAAATAAAACAAATAATTGTAAATCATTTAAGTTCTCTATCCTTTGCTATTCTTTTTCATGTTAAATGAATAATAAATAAAATACTCCAGCATGATTTTAATATAAATATTTTCCTGCAACACAAAAAGTGCAACATGAATAAATAATCTACTCCAATATCAATACACAATGTTTCATGAAGATACTAAGCCATAGGGTTTATTTTGTTTTGCTTTGCAGGTTCTTGACATTAATTCAGAAGACAGTTCTATCGTCCTGGAATTTATGGAGATGAAGACAAGGAACCCATCATTTTCAAAAACTAGTACCTTTCCAAAGAAATCCATCATGGCAATTAAATTATTTTTTTGCAAACTGACTTTTTAAGTGATCAAACTTTTCAATCATCTTTATCAATAATAGAGGATGATTCAATCAGAAACGAGCAAAGAGACTAAGATCACAAAGGGCACTTTAAGAACAACACTGCATGAAGTTTGTTTCAGTGGACATCTTAAGTTTCTTTGATCAATGGTGTATTGTTATTGTGTAATTGTAAGAAATGGTGTATGTGTATCATAGGTAATTATGTTTTATGCTTCATGGCAGGTTATCTTTTTGTGTAATTTGTAGTTTTACAATCCATGTTATTAATTTTATCGTGTGCTTATAACATAAAAAGTTAACATCATAGTACATCCTCTCTATTGATCTGAAAAAGATGCACCTGTTCAAGCTGTTCCAAATATTTTAGGGCACGGTGTCCATGTAGCATCGTAATACGTAAGTACACAGAAAAGGTAAATTTTACATGAACAGTGTTTAGATAAATTTCAAGCAATTCACTCTGTGTATCTACTTGATATGATGAACAAGTAGACAAACCATTCACACTCAAATAATTGTAACAGTATGAATATTAGTCTTATTATTAACAATGTTACAAGACGCGGTGTCCATGTAGCATCGGTAGTGCATTTTATAACATTATACAGGTAAATAATACTTCATATACTTACTTTATGACTATAATGTAATCAATGTGCATGGTTTATAGAGTACTTTACATCAAATAAATATTGATATGTACTTTATTTAAATTCATTATACAAATTGCAAAATAAAGAGTCACTTTTCAATGAGTTTTTACATAAAACAGTTAATCTACGATGTCTTGTTCGTTAAGTTATGTTCAACCTAGACAAATCTGGTTTCTTTTCATGTATTTGTGGTTCCAAGTAGTTAATTGAGGTATAGAAATTTGGCCCACATCTTAAGCTATTTTATTAGAAAATGATATGGAAATGAGAAATGGTGTCCATGTAGCATCAGGATTTTTGGAAATGTCATCTAACTGTTGAACATGTGCGGTTATTTTACACCAAATGTTACATTAAAATAAAAAGTTCTACATTGGACTTTGGTAAATGTAGAACCTAAAAAAGAAGAAAGAGTTGGAAAATATCCATTTTGAAAATTTCACTTGGATGTCACATAATATGCCCCAACTTCATGGAATTAGCCATATGCTAAATGTATAAGGAAATACACCTGTGTCACTTCCTAGTAATAAATAGAGCATGCAGTGATTAAATCAATGACTTCAATAGAGTGTATGCAATAAACCAACCAGATTGGTATAACAATATATTAGGGCAGCCACTATGAAGATAGGCTAGTCACGTATATGGAATGACAATTAATTGTCCTGCTCCATGTGCTCTGAAACTGACCAAATCATATTGTTCTATGGGGTCTATCTTGGTTGTCTTGGAGGCAGAGTTCAAATGAAATAGTGATGTAGGATTGCATACTCTCTATACACTATTTTTTGAACAAAACGATGGAAGATATGAATTATACCAGCATACTACGTTGAGACTTTATGTGTAAAGGGATCTGCACACAGAATTCTTACACTCTCATGGAGTGAAAACAGCCAGAAATGGAGGGCATCAAAGCAACTAGGTGGAGCATCGAAGGCAATTGCCTCCAATTAATTTAAGCCCTGGATGCGTGTGTGCGGCTGAAACCGTGTGCCGTGTGGCCATAATCTAGCGAGTGCTCTTTGATTGCTTTTGCACGCAGAGAGATAAGAACCGAATTACCGAATATATCTCGCCAATTTGGAACTAATTGAACTATTAGAGACTGCAGGCAGAAGTCTCTAACTCTCCTAAATTAGTATCAATTCATTCATTCAGTTCATTCAGTTTATTTTACCAACATCACATAATATTAAACAAGTCAAAAGCAATGGCGGGAAAACCAAAAAGAGCAGAGCTCGATAATTATGGTCACCCAATAGTTGTGTTACAGGAATACATAAATATAGTTATACCTTAAGTTTACTATCAACAATGTAGTTTCAATCAATATTCATGTTCAAATATTATTGGGATACATTGTAAACAACTGTCATGCCATTTTCATGTGGGATACTCTGTAATATACGCAAGTGAATCAACCAGACACCAATATGACGATATAGCTCTTGTGACTAATGTAAAACCAAAGTTGTGATTGGTATTGCCACTTTTATTAGAACGCACTGTAATACACAGCTGTATCAACCACACACTGTAATGATGATTACGATTACTAGGTCTTGTGACCACACCATGTACGTCAAACCAAATGCTCATATTTTGTGTGCATATGAAACCAATATTAATCAATAGTCGAGTAGAGTACAGGATGCCAAATGTCAGGTATTCAATATATCAAAATGGCTAAAGCAATTGAGTCTAAAAATAAGTGACATGTTCTGGTTTAGGATAATCGCAACAAGACTAGAAATTCATCAGCCATGCAAACTGATTCTTTCAAAGATTCTTGTTAACAGATTTGCTAATTCTCTTTAATATTTCTGGGCTAAAATCTTACTCTATCCGGAGATCCATTTCTGTGTAGGGTCACTCTCTGGTGTAGAAAGTGACCTTTCCCTAAGATACAGCTGTTACCAGGAAATGTCACAGACAGGGGCAGACAATGACAGAGATTAAGTGTACTTTATACATCCCACGTACTATGCATCAATTACATGGCAGTTGTCACTCAAAGAAGAAGTTGCGATCTCAATACCAATAAACGGAGCTTTTGTAATGCTTCAGAATGACACCTTTGTGGTTCAGATTGGATACTACTTTCTGATTTTATGAAGCAAAATTACAGTAAAATTATCTTTATTTGTCCATGCCTAATTCCATCAATATCTCAAAATACATTTTACCAACAACTGCACACCCTTTTGCCGCAACAGTACACATGTGTGGTTTGATTGGTTCCTCAGATAATTAATATTACTAACCAGCCAATTGAGGTCTCTGTAAGATTAATTGATGAGAAATGATGATAGCAAAGATACAAAACTGTTTTCATAAAGAGGCTGAAACATGCTAACACTCTTATTATTGGTTCTCAGATATTTAAAAATTGCACAAATTGACCAATCATAGCTTCTGCAAAATCAACCCCAATACAATCAAGTAGAAAACTAGAAATCTAACATTTTTTTTACTTCAGACTGATTTTGCCTCATCACACACACGTCACATTTCTAAAAGAGGCCCAAACATGCTAAGATAAAACCCATTCTAAATCCCTTATCTGGTCAATTGCTCACTTGTATAAACGTTGGAACTGTCCAATTACAGACTCCGTAAGAAAGTCTTAACCTTGGAATTGTCCAATCACAGACTCTGTAAGAAAGACCCCTCACCTGTATAGCAATCCTGTGATCCACACTGGTATTCTCCCCCACCCGACCCTGTTGAATTCCTGGTATCTTGTGAGAAAATAAGCGACGAGATGAGGTTTCCAAAAACCTGGCTGGTTTGGAAGAAGAGAAAGAACACACCAAAGAAGCGGTTGACTATGGCGTCTCTGGTTTCCTTCTTAATGACGGCATACCTCATTCCTGTGAAGAGATAAAGACCATGATATAAAATACTGAATTGTTAAACATGCTAATACTGTAGGGACACTTTTCAAAATGTTTTCCTCTTTCAACATGCCCCTCAGAACCACTTGGTGCAAGCGAGCGAGGGAGGGGGGGGGAGGGGTTAAAGGAATGTGACAACCCCCCCCCCCCCCCCCTAAGTGGAATGTGACCCCCCCTAAATTTCACAAACCCCTTAACATTTGTGACCTGCTCCCACAAAAAGTTGTGGTGAAGATGTTGCTAAATTGAGCTAGGATAGCATGTTATTGAATTTTGCCGTTTGTTGTTAGTATGGACCAAGCCCTTTTATTATATAGTGGGATTATAAAATGAATAGCCTGGCATGGCTGGTAATACTCTTAAAATAACAATACATACTGCTATTTTAGAATTCCCTATATAATATAAGGGACCATGGGTAAAATCAATAATATGCTATGCTGCCTCAATTCAGCAACATCTTCACCTCAACTTCACGCTCATTTTGTGGGAGCAGGTCACATTTGTCAAGTCTCCCATAGACCATGTGTATTAATGATGCCCCCTAAATCGTAAATGACCCCCACCCCCTCCCCCTCAATGCTGATGCCTCCGCTGCCACTGGAGAAAGACACAGTTACGGGCAACGGGTCTAACACATACCCCTAATAAAACACCTACCAATAGTAGTAAGATATGTACACTTTGCGGACCATAGTGGCGCAGCCCCGAGTCCAACTAAAACGGATGCCGGTATAAGCGTCCACCATTCTGGGTAAAAGTTTGCCAGCATATAGATTGTATAACAGCTCATAGACGCCACCAGCGTCCATTTCAGCCCAAGATGTCTGATGACAAACGATGGTACAAAGATGGCAGAGAACACCAGGGTGGCATAGATGGTGGCTAATGATGCCACTCCTAGACCTTCTACGCAGTTGATACTACTCTGAAGATTTGAAATACCCTGTAATAGAAGGAAGAACAAAATATTGGCATGGTTGGTTTCAGTATACTGATTGTGTTTGAAGTTGGATCGATAACAATACTGTAAAAGCCAATATTTTCGCATACAGATATTTTCGCGGATTTTGATATCAAAGACATTTCGCGAATTGTTTTTTTCGCGGGCGACCGTCTGAAAGCATTGCATGAATGTGTAAAGCAATATTTTCGAGTGTTATAATTTTTGCGGAAAAAGATTTTGCGCGAAAAGCGCGAAAATAAAACCGCCACGAATATTTCAGCTTTTACAGTAGTTCATCAGTCAGTACCAAATTGGTGAACCTACTAAAACTTATGCACTTATCAATTGCAAGCCCGGCCCCCGGGGACCCGGAGCATGGCGGGGACCATGCGGGGACCGTACACGAATGTACACAGAATGATGCCCGGCTATGCGGGGGAGTGTACGCGGACGTACAAACTGTGCCCCCGCTAGCCGGGGCGTGTAGCGGGGACGTACACTAAGGTACACAAATGTACACCCGGGTGCTTGCTTTAAATAAGCTAGAGATGCGATGCGCTTGATGAAATAAGCCTAATAACACATAGGGAACACATAGAGAATTGCATTCCGTTATGGTTGCAGAATGAAATAAGCGAGAAAGAAATGGGGGCCGGGACTGTACAGTAGCGGGGACGTACAAAAATATGGTGCCCGGCCCTGCGGGGACCGTACACGATTGTACCCGGGACGTCACATTGGCAATGTGTCCGTCCCGGCCCTAATCCCCGCTATTCCCGGGTCCGCGGGGGCCGGGAATGCAATTGATAAGTGCATTACAGGGATGAAAGTTTTCAGGCAACTGCCTGAATTCCGTCAGAAAATCATGAATTTCAGACTCATTTTATTCCTATACTATTGAATATATCACCTGATAGTCATCAATGTTCAGGTTTTTGCTTTGAATCCACTAACATCCCTGTAAAAACAGCAGCGAATGAATTCAGAAGAGTGTGGTGGCACAAAATGCTCACGTGTGAATCGTATGTGACGCTAGCGTAGGCGAAAATAGTGTGTATACGTTTGGATTACTTTTGCGTGAGTATAGATAGATAAAAACGCATATTTCTCACCAATTTGGAACTGATTAAAATCACTCCTCATTTTGTGTAATGGTAGTAAGTTCCGGCAAAAACAAAAACCGAGGTGTGATAAATTGGGGTCCTTTGGGAATAAGTTTGGCGTGAGGCTAGCATTTTATAATTAAAATGAAAGATAATCTCTTGTACTTTGCTCAGGATATTGCAAAATAATGATTTTCGATTGTACCGAAAATTTATCACGTGGATGAACACACGCTCGGAGGCGGTCAGAAGGCAAGCGTCCGTGCTGAAAATAGGAGTGGCGCTGTTTAAATGATCATATCGTAAAATCTAATTGAAATGGGTATCTGTTCTTGACGATTTTGGGAAATTTAATATTTGTTTGTTAGAATAAAGCATTCAAGACATTCCAAAAAGAGTTACTAAGGACCCAAAATCGCGACTCGTTTAGTTCTATTTTACATCTAATCCAATGGGCGGTATATTTAGTGCTGTGCCCCCTTGAATAACCAACTAAATAACAGCTTCTGAAATATGGAACTCCAAAATTTCATCAGGAATAAAATTATTCAAGTACAATGTCTCTGACGGGTGCAAAATTGATTTATCCCATCTTACGGACCAATCCGCCGAATACTATTAATTTAGGCAATGACAACATCTTATTTTTGGTTTTAAAAACCAAACAAGTACACCCCCCCCCCCCCCATCCCGCACACACACACCCCACATACAAAGGGAAATACAAAAACAACATACAATTTAAGCAACATGACATTAATAAGAACAAACAAACAACTGAATAACCAATTAACGAAACACAAAATTACTGTTTGACTGAGAGGATGATTTCATATTTTTTCCTTTAAAATAGGGGATAGCATTTTAACTTTAAATCTGCTTATTTTATATTGTTAGCAACTATTTTACATAAACCTAATTATTTAAAGGGGAAAAAAACCAGCTTTCCCCCTCCAACACAATTCTAACTCTCAAGGGGTATTTTGCTTCATTTATTATCAAGATGAAAACATGAATGACTTTGTTTCAATTTCATGTAAGCTGATCTGTTGAATGAAAACCAATGGTGAAATGTTTCATACCCTGAATCCCAAAGTTATACTGCCGAGTAATTTTCCATGACGACCATGTAACCTTTTTAAGTTCCCCTAGGCCCAGTATACACTATACAGTGTATAATACCAGTACTAAGTATTTTAAAAATGGTAATTGCAGCACAATCTATTTTTCGCGCTTTGCCGATTTGGAACTGCTTTGCGTGTTTTTAAATTCACAATTTGTAGCTTGATCACATAGACCTATACGCAAAAGAAATATATTTGTGTATAATTATTTTCGTGGTAGCTGTGTCGAGCGTGAAAATAAAAGTAGCACGAAAATGTGCCCTTTTACAGTACCTGTATGCATATTGTATATTGTATATTGTATCATTCCAGTCAATGATCATTCACACAGCAGTAGTTACACCATGCATCGGGTTCACACAGGTCAGCTACCATGATCCAGAATGCTGGTTAAACAATTATATAATTTTCTTTTTTCAAAGTGCATGGCATTGGTGCAGGGATTTCAGTCATGGATTTAGTGGTATTCCTACTTTTTATAGACAATAACCAAAGAATATACTTTTGTGCTTTTTGCAATTTAAATCGCATTCCTTTCATTTTCTTGCATATTGAAATTTTGTTACAGCTGGTTTATTTTGAAATCATTATTGAACTTTTAAAATCTTCCATTTATCATTTATAATTTGTTTGAAATATTCTTAAATCATCAGGTACTGTTTCAAACCTACATTTGTAATGGAAGAGGCGTACATTGAAAGTTTTAAAGCAAACAAATTACGCTTATTTTAAAATTTAGATGGGAAAATTAAAGAACCATGATTAGCAAACAGACTATTTTTTTCTTAAAAGGAGAAGGATGAGGCCCTTTTCTTCTTCTCTGAACAAAATTGCCTTTATTAAATGGTAATGAACTTATCAATTGCATCCCAGGCCCCGAGGGACCCGGCCCCCGGGGATAGCGGGGATTAGGGGCGGGACGTACAAATTGCCCATGTGACGTCCCGGGTACATTCGTATAGAGCCGGGCACCATTATGTGTACGTCCCCACTACAGTCCCGGCCCCCTTGGCTGGGAAAAAGTGTACAGTCCTGGTCACCCATTTCCCAGGAAAAGTATTCACCCGGCTACAGTCCCAAGGTCGCTTATTTCTTTCTGTCAACCATAACAGAATGCATCTCTATGTGTTCCCTATGTGTTATTAGGCTTATTTCGTCAAGCGCATCGCATCTCTAGCTTATTTATAGCAAGCGCCCGGGTGTACATTTGTGTACCTTAGCGTACTTCCCCGCTACACACCCCGGCTAGCGGAAGCACAGTTTGTACGTCCGCGTACACTCCCCCGCATAGCCGGGCATCATTTTTTGTACACTCGTGTACGGTCCCTGCCATGCCCCGCACCCTGTTGCTGCGACAGTATACATTTATGTTCTAGTACCAGAACTATGTCTCATGGTGAGATGTATCTTTGACTTCAGGGGAGGGGGGGGGGGGGGGGGGGACACGGTGCACAACTGAATTCTAAGCGCATCAAAAAATACATAAATTGAACATGTATGCACCCTGTTGCTGCGACAGTACACATTTGTGTTCTAGTACCAGAACTATGTCTCATGGTGAGATGTATCTTTGACTTGGGGGGGGGGGGGGGGGGGGGGACACCGTACACAACTGAATTCTAAGCCCATCAAAAAATACATAAATTGAACATGTATGCACCCTGTTGCTGCAACAGTACACATTTGTGTTCTAGTACCAGAACTATGTCTCATGGTGAGATGTATCTTTGACTTGGAGAGGGGGAGGGGGGGGGGGGGGGGGGGGGGGGACACGGTACACAAATGAATTCTAAGCCCATCAAAAAATACATAAATTGAACATGTATGCACCCTGTGGCTGCCACAGTACACATTTGTGTTCTAGTACCAGAACTATGTCTCATGGTGAGATGTATCTTTGACTTCAGGGGGGCCGGGGGGACACAGTACACAACTGAATTTCATGCCCATCAAAATATACATAAATTGAACATGTATGCACCCTGTTGCTGCGACAGTACACATTTGTGTTCTAGTACCAGAACTATGTCTCATGGTGAGATGTATCTTTGACTAGGGGAGGGGGAGGGGGGAGGGACACAGTACACAACTGAATTCCATGCCCATCAAAATATACATCAATTGAATGTGTCTGGATCATCCCCCCTCCCTGGAACTTTCACTGTTGTATCTAAAGTTTGTCCTCTGCATGGATACATCTGGTCAAAATGTACTGGGAATACAAACTTGGGATTTGGCACCAAAAAACTCTGTAAAAGTGGTCTTTGAAATGTCAGAAAGGGGTAAATAACTCTGGCTGCATTGAACAACCTGAAAATGGTCGTCTGATACATCCCTGTATTCAATAGGGAGTAACACCCCCGGATGTTACACCTGCTATACCCTATAATAATATATACTTCACTTATGTTGACAATGTTAATGGATTTGAAAATAAATCAAATGGTAGAGTTTTACAGACGTTCAAGAATGCCTCTAGTTTAGCGCAATCAATGTATAACATTATGACATAACAATACCTGGGATGATTCTTTCCTGATTTAATCAAGCGCAATATTGTCAAAATAAAACGAGGGAATACACACACAATAACAACAAACATATTACTTGATATTAAAGGCGTTGGACTAGATAAATTGACTTCAGTATCCCCCATATGTTTTGGCTGGCTTCCAATCAACCAGAAAACCTAGCCATGCACGTAATATTAACACTTTCCACGCGGCAGGCGGCTGCAGACGACATTCCAAAATTTCACAAAATGTTTCAAAAATGTCAAAATTATTGAATTTTATCACCATATTTGGAATTGCCATGAGAAATGCATTGAAATAAGTACAAACATGCCTAGTGTTTGGTCAGTAATCTTTAAGATAGACTTTGAAAATTATGAAACGTTTCTGAAAAATCTGTTTTGTGTATGGTAAAAATAATAGCCGCGTGGAAAGCGTTAACAGACTCTGAGCCAAGTTCAAAAGTTTAACGGGGAAACCATACAGCGATTTAGACAATTTTGTTCATGCTGGCAGACTATGACTAAAATAAACCAATTTTGGAAACGCGTTTTGAAAATATTATTTTGCTGCTTTGACTGCACATTTAGAAATACATTGTTCAACCTGAACGTCCTGAAGTACGGGATGAATGATATTTGCAGGTCGGACTGATATGCAGCATAATTGCATTGCCAATAGCTCGCACTTTCCCGGGGGGGGGGGGGTACTCGGATTTGGTTTGGTTGGGGTGTGCCGCTGGAGATTCAAAACCCATACCCATTTTTAGGGGTGATTTTGGAACAAATTTTCGCCAATTATCAGGAAAATAGACCTAATTTTGGCAAATTTTTAGCGAAAATAGACACAAATTTCGCGAAAATATTCGCGAAAATAGACACATTTGTAAAAAGTGACCCCATTATTAGGGATTTCCAGCACAAAATCATACCCCATGTTTAGGGATTTTGTGCCCAAAAAGCTACCCATTAGAGCGGCACCCCCCCCCCCCCTTTTTAATTTATCAAATATGCCTGAACAAATAAAAAAAAGTGTCAGTTTAAAGGTAGATGATCCGATTGCTGGCCCGATTTTCAACTCGATTTTCAACTGATGTTTTCTATTTTACATGAAAGGTCATCATTAAAATTGTCGCATTCCAAAGTTTGAGTTGCATACCTCCAACGGTTCTATTTTTTAGAAGCAACAAGGTCACAAAATATTGGCCCATTGAGTAATACACAGACTGGTTGGTGGCTAACCGCCTTTGGCAGTAATTCACCACATTTTAGCCTATAATTTCTAAATGGAACATTTCTGGCCCCTAAGATTTTACAGACATAATGAGAAAAATATGGTGATTCTTCTGATATCAAAATATCGGAACATACACCTTTAAGTGCAGACCATACAAATATTGATGTCATGAGCTGTTTACTCAATATATCCAAACCAATCTCATTGAATATCAGAGGTCAATTGCATGTAAGGCAAAATAAAAAATAAGCACATAGCGTCCCCTCCCGCTTCCTTTTTTTTGTGTCTGCTTCAATTTTATTTTTCTTAATTCCAATCATAACTTTTTTGTTCAGGTCTTTCAGAGTTTGAGATGTTTGAAACAGCTATTTATTTCTCACACTGCTTATATTCTTTATTTTGCGCTAAAAAGTTTTTAAAAAGGGCCTCCTCCTTCCTTTCTTGGAAAAAGTCTGAATGTTAATTTAAAACGACCAACCCACTTTTTTCTTTTTTCAAGAATTTTATTTATTTAGAATTTTTTTTTCTCTAATCTTGTAAAATCAGATGTTGAGGGGCCGAAAATCTGTTGAGATTTTTTTTCCACAAATTTTCAAAATCTTTGCCAATTTTTGTGACATTTTAGGTTAATTTTTTTTTAAAACCCCGACCGACCGACCCTACTTGACAGGTCTGTCTGCGAACAGGCCGAGTAAAATAATGCATGTGCGAAAAACTAACCACTTGGACGCTTTTGCTTTTATACACAAACACCAAAGTTTGAAAACCCCAGGGTCTAAAATACCAATGCAATGTCATAATTGTAACCACCTCATTATTCAAACACTTATCTAATTTACAGTAGACAATCAAAACAAACACTTGGTGGTCCACAAGGACAATAGAACATAAAGTATGTACCAATGTAACACTTTCAGAGTAGACATGTACACAACCGCATAAAACCATGAAACGATTGAATGAATGACTTTCATACAAATTGGTCATTTACCACCGCAACAAAAATGAAACTCATCTTTGAATGAAAATCTATTGAACCGGTTACAGATTATTTTGGACCTGATGGTGGGCTGAGGGGAGGTACTGTGTGGGGCAAGCAGGGAATTGGGAAGTGGTGGGGTCTGTAGGGGTGGTGATAAGGTTATGGAGGAATAGCAAGGGGAAATTGGAGGGGAAATTGATATTGACAGCTGGCAGTGTGTTATATGAACAAATCATATAAATTCCAATCTAAAATATCTGCAGTTATTGATAACACTAGCTTCAGATCTTAAAAACCATTGTTCTCAAAATTTGAAGGAAAAAAAATGCCTTTAAAAAAATCAGTTTGACAGAAATTTTTGTTTCATGGCAATTCCGGCAAACCTTTTTATCATTTTGGCGAACCCGGAGAGCATAACTTACAACAACAACAAAAAGGGGAAAAAGGGTACCCTCCCGCCTCAACTTTTCCCCACAATATTAGTTTACCTGGAACGCTGTGAAAAGGAACAAGAATGAAAGGCTGACAAAGACTAAGTTAACAAGGATCTTTGTACTGCTCCAGTCGTCCTCTTCGTGACTGAAATTGCCGCTTCTCCCGTTCGCCAGATCTGATTTTGAATTGCCAAACGACACATTGCCCTCACTTTCGTACGGTTTCTTCTCTTTCTCAGAATCCATCTGGTCCTCTCCTGCCGGTCTGTAAAGGAAGAAGAACAAAAAGGATTGCAAAATTAACAAACTGAACATTTTTACTGTAAGGCCAAACGGCGTAATTCTGTTATACCCTTCACAAAGGGTATAACAGAATTACTCCGGCCAAACAAAGAAGATAGTCTGACTCAGAAGCCCTCCCGCATTGGTATGTGAAGTGAGCAACGGCGTGTAGGTCTATGCGCTGAGGCCTAACAACAACAAAAATGATGATTTTTTTTTTTGATTTTTGTTGGATTTTTTGTTGGATTTTTTTTTGGGGGGGGGGGATTTTTTTTTTTTAGAGAGAAAGAAGTTTAAAAAAGGTTCTCTGAAGCTTGGATTAGCAAAAATAAAAACCAAAAAAAATCGCACACCTCAGCCTATTTTCTAAAAAATTAAATTAAAAAAAATCAAAAAATTGCACAGCACTTAGCTTATTTGCAAAATGTTTCTGAGACAGACTATCTTCTTTGTTGGCCTAAAACCACTTAATTTCGCGCATTTTGCGAGGGATGTGGATTCGCGAAATTAAATACCCGCGAAACTAAACAATTCTGCTTTGAAACTAACAGTAAATTTTCCAGAATGCCCGCTAAAATAGCAGTCATTTTGAATTCGCAAAATAAAGTATCAGAGAAATTATAGTATTTTACAGTATTGACAATTGTCAATTATGCTGTTGGTATGTTGGACTAAGAATGAAATTGTTAATTCAGGGCATTGGTGTTAAAGGGTTGTGTCTTTATTGTTTGTTTACATGGTCGGTCCATGCAAATGCGGACACGCTTGGGTCCTGATGGGACCGGACTAAAGCAAAATACTCAGGGTTGGGCATGTTGAGACGAGAAGAATGAAAATTATAATTTGGGATACGACTGATAGTTATGAATTAGGTTATGGGCCAACTTTTCAACTTTTTTTTCTTCAAATGACATAATGTCTTCAAAATCTGTAAACATGTAGGCATTTCTTACAACAAATCCTAGAATGTCTGAAATTTGGGTTGATTTTGTCTGTAAAATACCCCTCCCCCCAAAAAAAAAAAAATTAATAATCTGGGTTTCACTTGGGCTTTTGATGAATTATTAAGAAAATGTTCGTTTATATTAATTGTTTCAGAAAATGACTTGAAAGCAAAGCATCTTTCGACATGGAAAGATATTAACATCCTGTGTTACCAATACACCACACACAAATCAAACGTGAAAGCAGGACCATAATGAGGCATGACACACGACATCTGTTTAACACCATATTTAAATGCTGTCTACTGAAGATAGCAATTAATTAAAATGGTTAATTTATTTATTTATTTATTTATTTATTTATTTATTTATTTATTTATTAATTAATTAATTAATTAATGGTTAATTAATTAATTAATTAAAATGGTTTTAATCTTATAAATGAATAGATGGATTTGGTACTACTGTAAACGTGAACATTTTTGCGCTACAATAATTTTTGCTTTTCGTGCTCCAAGCAGCTACAGTGAAAATAAAAACACGCAAATAATATATTTATTTTGTGTATATATATAAGTCTATGTAATGAATTTTCAAATTGTGAATTTTAAAACAAGCGAGATGGCTGAAAGTCGGCAAAGCGCGAACATTTAATTGCATTTAATTACTAGATACTGTAAAAGCTAAAATTTTCATGGAGGTTTTATTTTCGCGCTTTTTGCACAAAATATTTTTCTGCGAAATTTATAACACGCAAAAATATTGTTTTCAACATTCATGCAGTGCATCAAGAAGGTCGCCAGCGAAAAAAACAATTTGCTAAATGTCTATGATATCAAAATGCGCGAAGATATCAAAATGCGCGAAGATATCAAAATGCGTGAAAATATCTTTACGTGAAAATATTGGCTTTTACAGTAGAATATTGTAGACCTAAGAGGAAAACCTGTTGCAGGTAGTCAGACTGTGAATGACCCAATAAAACTGTGCAATGATAGGTTTTTAATTAAAATCAAACAGACAATGAAAGCAGTCCAGACCAAAAAGTGTAACATATGGCACATAAAATGACACATGTCCATGCTATCTGCTGTCTACTGAAGATAGCAATACAATAACTGTATTTGTCAACTAACCTGCTAAGGTCATGTACCATTGATGATCATTAGCCATCTATCTTCATGTTAATGATAATTGTTGGTACATGCTGTTCGCTGGTAGAGTCATATTTTGTTCATATTTGTAACTTAGGGGTCGTCCATAATTTCACTGTCCGGACAGGGGTTAGACCCCCATCCTTTTTATTTTTGCCCCACCCTTTTTACAGAGCCACCCTTTTTATTTGGGAATGTTCAACCCCCACCCTTTATACCGAAAAGGGGACATTTTGATCATTTTGTGCATTCACATTTGAAAAGGCACTCATTGGAAGAAAGGACAAAGTTACAGAAACATCCCGGGACCCGTTTTGTTTTTCGGGCGGGTCCCGGGATGCCCGAAATTATTCATCAAAAAAAATTATTGAAACAAATAATAAATAATAAGCTTTAAAGGTGACCCGATCACATTTTCGTAACACAGAATTATTTCAAACATACGGAGATTTTCATATCATATGAAAGCTCGTATTTTTCTCATCATCATACTGAAATTTGACGGCCTAAATCGGTATAATTACGGAGAAATTGATGAAATAACGTCGAATTACCGCGAATGGTGGTAACCACCGATATAGTTTGTGTACTACTCAATGGGTACAGTTCACAGCATCTTGTGCGTCTAAAATAAGAACCATTAGAGCTATGCAACTCAAACTTTGGAACACAACTTTTTTAAGGATGACCTTTCATGTAGAATAGAAAACTTCAAGTTGAAAATCGGAACATCTACCTTTAAGCTTTTTTTTTTCTTTTTTTTTCTTCAATTTTTTGTTGTTGATGAATACTTAAAAACCAACTTGTCGTCTAAATCACGATTATTTAATGCAAATCTATAGTCTAGAGGAGATTCATTTGAAATGGATTTATTTAATCAAATCAGTGCATTTTTGATACTCTTAATCTTATGCTCCCTAAATTGTGATAATACGCTGCGTATGACACTTTCGTAGCTCCCGGCGAGTTTCCATTCTGAAAAAATGTCACGATTCTCAACAATAGATGGCGCTATATAACAACAAACCAATTTAAAGATGGCGACTTTTTAATTTCGAATCGAAGTATATCTTCGGATACATATTTATGATGTAAATAGCGCTAGCGAGTCGACAAGGTCGGTATTTTGATTATTTTGATGATCGCTGAGAAACCGCCACCCTTTTTATTTTATCTCCACACTTTATACAACTACACCCTTTATATCAGAAATATTCTGACCCCCACCCTTTTGTTGATTTTTTGATTTCTGAAGTCCCACCCTGTATAAAGGTGCCGTCCGGACTATGAATTTTCGCCATTTTCAGTTACGTACAAAGCGTACGTAAGAGGGGGGAGGGGTCGAAATATACCCCAACCGTACATAACTTAAATGGCGATCTTGAGAGGCGGGATTTTTTTTTTAAAGTACAAAATAAAATAAAATTTCGCCATTTATTGCGTACGTAACTCGAGGGGGGGGAGGGGGGTAAAAAGTTACGTACGCTCTGTACGTAAGTGAAAATGGCGATAATTTTGGACGACCCCTTATTGATACCCGTATGTTTAATATATTGTTATTATAGAATATAGATGAATGAAAAATAAAATGAATAGAGAAAAGAAAAAAATAGTAAAGAAAAATGTCGCCGTAGACTATGCCCACAACAACAACAACAACAACAACAAAAAGATAGCAATACAATAACTGTAAGACTTAATTTTATGAATGAAAACTGATTTGGTGCTAATAACAGAAATTGGTACGGTCAAGTGAGTCTTTTATAGGCCTTCCTAACAACCTAACTAAATGTTCCAAATTTGACTTGTTTAAAAATGTTTCAATTTCTGAACATTTCTGACTATTTTCAAGGTTTTGACCTGTTTAAAAATTTAGATATTTGTTTAATTTGAAGAAAAAACCTAACTACTTCATTCAAAGATGGTGCCTTTTTTCCTAGTAAAGAGAATTCAAAACTCCTCAACTAGAAGGTTGAGCGATTCAATATCAATTTAATTTAAATACTGAACGTAAAACATAATCAACATTAAAATGTCAAATTCACTAAGATCTAGGTAATATAATTCCATAATTTTATTATTATACATGTACCGTATTATCCCTATTAAGCGCCCATGCCCTTATAAGCGCCCATCCCCCTTTTTCTCAATGACTACCAACAAACAATCCCTTATAAGCGCCCACCTTTTCAATTACCGTAGCACTGTACAACAAATTTTTTCGCCACAGCGTCCTTCAGTAAAGCAGTATACCAGTAAGCCTGGTTCAATTGCTGCCGCCCACCCGCCCGCCCACTCTCCCAGATCCCACTAGGCACTTACTGCCACGCGCACAGTAGCGCTGATACAAAGGGCACTTGAAGCTTGTCGGAACATTGCCAAATTTGACAGTGTTTACGATAAATGAGTTTAAAAAAGGTAACTTAATAAGCGCCCACCCAAAATGACTTTGCTAACCGCCCTGGGCGCTTAATAGGGATAATACGGTAGATGATATTTCAATGTATAATGAGCCAATACACTTACATCTAGTTAATCTAATTCCATAACATCATACAACATGATGATACTTCAAAATGTATGATGAGCCAATATGTGATGCGATCTGTGAAAACCCGCCACATGGTGGCATTTTTCATATTGGAGATATTTATATCATAAGAAAGCTAAAACTGTGCTGATTACAGAACTGTTTCGATCATTTTTCTACAATCACTACAAAAAAAGTTATGAGTGAATGATGATTGTGATGTCACCAAAAGATACAAAACAAGAAATCATGAAAACAGGCCAAAAAAGATACATAATTCAATATAATAACATTATAAGGCTAATAATAAAAGTGACTTAAATAAGTTTGTCAAGGTGAAATTTCATGAAAGATGATGACACAAAGTACTGGGAAACTAATTTTCTTTAAAAAAATCGGAAAAAAAAAAGGTTTTTTTATTTTTTATTTTTTCTATTTTACCCATAATCCCTAGTTCACATTTTGCGACATCCGACGGGTTTTCTCAGATCGCATCACATATATATGTAGTTAATCTAATTCTAATTCCATATCATAATACATGATGATACTGATTGAGCCAATGTACGTACTTTTAAGGTGAATGTAAGGTTTATAGTATAATGAGTTGGTATGATAATGAGAAGAATTAACTCTACAAAGGCTTAGTTTAGTCAGTGCAAGAACTTGAGTAGAACTTTAATTATTCTTATCTTCTAACCCTCATATTAAAAATACAGAACTAGCAACAAACAGAGAATGATATATTTGAATTTAAATAAAATACCTAACCTTGTAAATTTAGACTGCAAGGTTTGTGTGTTTATAAACTTTATAACAAGGTACAATACTAATGGTTTAAAGTGTTTGATTTGTATTTCAATCTAAATTATATTTCATTTTACTCATTCTTTTATTCATTTTTTACAGAATTATGTATAATTATCACAATTCATATTCATTCATCCAATTTTGGATTTCAATTCTGTAGCATATCTATTCTTAGTACACCTTTTCTTGCCCACAGCATCATTTCTTTGAAATGGCAATTTCCCAATTTGTAAGTTGTTAGACTTTACTAAGAATTACAATTTTAACAGTTTGAGAAGAGGTAGTGATTCAATGATTTTATAGATGGAAACCAGACTCAAGAATATTTAAAGGCATCACTTGATTTAAGCCCCTGAAGTCTTAAACACTTAAAAGTTTAATATTTGTTTTCATAAAGCAGTACAAGAGTTCTAATTTCCTTTGAGTTCTGACATACATTGTGATATTGCCAAAGGAATTAAGTACATTCTTTTCTTTGCTGTCTAGAAATAACAATCATGTACATGTAAGATCTGCTGTCTTATTCCGTATGGACTGAACTTTACTAAGCCATAAATAATCTACTTAGAAATCTTGATTTTCTTTGAAACTCATAATTCTACTGGGTTAAACTAAGAGAACTCTTCAATAGAATAAAGTGTTTTTTCTCTTACTGAAATTTTATCAAGACGATAGAATGACGATAAAATAATGGATTAGGGACAACGATGTCTTAGTAAGAATTCATTATAATGTCCATTGCATGAATAATCTGTATTAACACTTTCCACGCGGCTGTTGGTTTTACCAATTATACAAAACAGATTTTTCAGAAACCTTTCTCAAATGTCAAGGTCTATCTGAAGGATTACTGAACCAATACTAGCCATGTTTGTACTTATTTTAATGCATTTCTCATGGTGATTCCAAATATGGTAATGAAATTCAATAATTTTGACATATTTGAAACTTTTTGTGACATTTTGGAATGTCGGCTGCAGCTGCCTGCCGCGTGGAAAGTGTTAACCTACATACATGTATATTCAAACTCGGTCAATGCATATCATTATTTAAGTGTCTCTTATAGATCTTATAAAAAAAAGTACCCGACATGACCTTTTGTTTTTAATATCCCTGCTAATGCCAACCTACATCACACCTTCAGTGCCCCGCAGGTCAACTCATATCATTACGACCAACCAGCACCCTCTCTACTCAATGATAGCATGCATACTTGAAATACTCCTGGCATCTACGCACAGTGTTTTGATCACATGACTTGCTCGTCTCGTGATGATGACAGCTAGTGACGTAACTAGACATGTTTCCTATATACAATCCGTGACTTCCGATGACGTTTTACACAAGAGTGTATTTATATGACCTCTCTCAGGAGGGGGGGGGGGGGGGGGGGGGGGGGGGGGAGGGGGGAGGGGTGAAGGTTCTTTGGGTTGCTTGGGCTAACATTTAGAACATTCTTATTCCTCACTGTGTACTTAAGTGTATCACTCGTTCTTTAAAAGTCCAGATTGAAGAAATGTTATATACACAAAGTCTGTTGCTTGTTTACAGATTAAACATTCTGAAAAGGTTACGGCAATTTAGAGCAATTATGTTGTAACCAGACGTCAGGCAAATGCACCAGCTTTGTCATTCTTATTCCTTACTGTGTAAAGCATGTCTTTCTTTAAAGGTCCCGATTGAAGATATGTTATTATATAAAACGAAGTCTGTTGCATGTTTACATTCTGAAAAGGTTACAGTAATTTAGAACCATGTTTTAACCAGACAGACAATTGCGCCAGCTTTGAGTTCATGTACTTCAGTAGCTATTTGTAGCAGGAGCAAGTGCCTTCATCAACTGACCCTTTCAATTGAATGCTAGTATCATCTAGCATTGAATGGCAATCGCTTTGAGACAATTTATACGCAGGTAACATTGCCGCGATAAATTCCAGGTTGAGAATACAAAATTAAGCACCTGGTTACATTGCTCAATTACAACTCCTTCAAGAACATAGGATAGAGATCTGTGCTAAGTAGGGTTGACCATATTTAACTAAGTGTTATACACCATAGCTCATATGAAAGGCCAAACAAGATTAATACTTTGTCTCAGCTGAATAATTAATAACGTTTGTTTAATAGTAAAACAAATGTAAATAATTGTTTGAAAAAATATGAAAAATCCACAAAAATAGTTATGTCATCATATATCAACAAATTCAAATTGTCCCATACTTCCTTCTGTCGTGGTGGGGCAGAGCAGCCCACGCTGCTTGCTTTTAAAATGAGATTTATCGCGTAGCATTATGCGGCAGCGATATTTAAAATTAAAAAAAAATAGTTTGTTTCGCCGAGTTTCGCCGATACTCGGCAACTTTTATGATGTGAAATTTGGAATAAGTGAAGTATCGCAAAACTAGTGACTATATTTTGATTTTTATGAGAGGTGACACATATTTGTATTCTTAAAATCACTACATCGCAAGTTTAATATTTGAAAAAATACAGGACATAGATAATATTCTTATAATGTAAAAAAAAAAAGCACAGCACATAGCTTTTTAGCCAAAAGGTGCTGAGATAAGTGTTTAATTTTTGTTGGCCAGAAAGAGGATTTTCCATTTTGGTTTGAAGTTTCTTTAATATTCAATGTATACAACGGATAGGTCACAATTTATAGTGTTTTGAAGGATTGAAGTGCAGTAAATAGCAAATAGCTTTGAGGCTAAATCAGTCAGATAAATGGTGCATCGGTAGTAGTGGCAGGACTGGTTGTTTATACACGCTAATTATTCAACAGCCAACATTACAATATTAGATTATTCTCGCTCTGGCATGTTAGAATCGAAACGTCAGGTCCCTCTTATATTTATTACAATTACAATATTTAATGTTAAAAATATTGCATTGTTGTAGTTATCTCATGAATATCTTAAATAGAAGATGGGGGAGGGGATCTCTTCATAGAATATTCATAAAATAATAATATGAAATGTTAACACTATCAGGGAAAGTTAGGATGCCAGAGCGAGAATAATCAAATATCATTTTCCATTTAATTTATGTTTTGTTTATTGTTTATGGAGTGGGATGTTGTGCTGAAAATAGTCAAATTGCTTGGGTTTTTTCATCAAAGAAAGTCTGAAATGGATCGCTTTCTTTTTAAAAAATATTTAAAAAAACACAATTATAACATTTTCTGTCCAATCAATTTTTTCTGAATTTGTTCATAAATATTAATTTCCCTGTATAATACCCAGACTAATCAAATAAACATGACCAAAGAGGATGGATACACATCTTGCTGCGATCATGATATACCCAAACACCGGCCGGCCGCCGCATACATTAGCAGTGTTTATATGCAGTAGTACACACACAGGGACGATCAGCCCTGGCAGCGTATTCACCATAACATTGGATGCGTGCCAAGTTTTGTTCACGCTGACGCACATGCATCGCCCCGGACGGCCTTATAAAAACCTAATACGACAGTGTGTGTAAACGCTGCATCAATGAATGTGTACCGTACAACTTGTCAGGTTCTGTTATTATTTTTCACCTGGGTCATACTACTCCACATACATTTTGGGATCAACATTTTTGAACAGTTCTATTATATAAGAGCCAGGGACAGGGTAAAATCTGTAGCAGTCTAGAGATTAACACTTTCCATGTGGCTTTATAAAGTTCTAACATTTCAAAAAGATTAACCCTTCTTAACCCTTTCCCAACTTTCAAAGCCTATCTCAAGAATTACTGAACCAATACTAGGAATGTTTGTACTTATTTACCTTTGACAGTGATTACAAATTGGTAACAAAATTTAATTATTTTGACATTTTTGAAGCATTTTGTGACACTTTGGAATGTCATCTGCAGACGCCTGCTGCCTCTCATAATCAGAAAAAGCTGGTAGTGGTTGACACAATGATATCAAAATGAATCAAAATCTGTAAAAAAAAGTTTGTTAGATTTTGGACAAATTAAAATTAAAAATCTTGAAATATGGGTCTATATTCATTTTGAAGGAATTGTTCACCATTTTGTTTAAACCTTACCCATAGAAGTTTGTTTTTCGTGGGAGGTTCTGTTAAACAGCTCATTTGACATTTGTATGTGATATATTGCAAAATGGGACCCGTATATAATTAAGAGATTTTCCAGCACAAAATCATACTCCATGTTTAAGGATTTCTTGCAAAAAAGGGGGCCCATAGCCACCCCCTCCCCTCAGTCAGGAGAGTGATTCAAAGGTTTTACAGTTTCTAAGGGTTTGTTTAACAATGTGTTATCAATCATTTAATTTAATCATTCATTACTTTGAAAAGGTAAAGACGTTTTCTTTGTTGCTTTTGTAAACAAGATGAAGGAAGAAGAAACTCTCAGCGTGTCTTTTCAAGGCATTGCATCATCATAGTTTCTGACAATGAGAATGCGACACAATTACATACCAAAAGGTTTTATACCTGCCTTTCTTAGCCTTTTCTTCGAAAACTAATCAATAGAGCCAATTGTGAACGAGAAAAAATCAAATTAAACTAAAAATTACATCAACTCAAGTGATAGGGACCCATTAGCCCCCCCCCCCCCCCCCCCCCCCCCCCAGTCAGGAAAGTGCTTCATAGGTTTTACAGTTTCTTAATGGTTTGTTCACTAATAACCTAACCCCTAGGCAACTTTTTTCAGATTTTTTTTCCAGCGGCGATAAATGACCCAAAATATCGCTGCAACACCGCCCCCCCCCCCCCCCCCCCAACACCCCAGGATTTGAACCACAGATTTTCCAGTACACCACGGGTATCAAGGCTACTTGGCGCAGTAGAATTTCCCAAGAAAAATTTCCAAGGCGGTTGGAACAAACAGCCTGGCTCGTTGGATTTATTAGGGTTAGGGACTAGGGTTAATATGTTATCAATCATTTAATTTAGGAAATATACATGTACCGGTATGTAATGTTAATGTATTACTTTGAAAAGGTAAAGTTTTTTTCGTTACTTTTGTAAAACAAGATGAAGCAAGAAGTGACTCTCCGCGTGTCTTTTCCAGGCATTTCATCATCGTAGTTTCTGACAATGAGAATATGACACAATTACAAAAGGTAATTTACCTGCCTTTTCCTAGAAAACTAATCAATACAGCCAATTGTGAACGAGAAAAAATCAAATTAAACTCAGAATTACATCAACACGTGAAATATTGTGAAAAGCTAGCAGCCGGTGCCTCACGCACATTGTTACTCGTTGAAAAGAAATTAAACCAAACCAATGTGATACTATGACGGATGCACTTATTGTGATGGCATACATGGTGTGGTGGGTGGAAGTACCAATTGTTTTCGTAACACCGGTAGTTAAAATTTTACAATTTCTGAATCAAGATACTTCTGTTTGCTTTCTCTCGCAAGCTATCTGAAAAGTGAAAAAGAATACAGCCACTCCAAAATGCAAACATTTACATCTTAATTCAATTTTAAAAAAGTATTGCGGACTTTGCGGTGAAATTATTCCGCAATAAACAAGCCCACTCATCTAACACTCTGCATAAAATGTCTGAAAGGTTCCATGTGATAAAGCCCTTTTTAGCAACCTGATATGTAGATATGTGAGCATTTTCAATTAATTTCATGTTATGCTTTTGTGAAGAGTAAAAATGATATTACTTTATACTTAAAGGCATATTATGTGATCTTTTCCAGAGAGCGCCCTCTATTCGTTGTTTTTTTTAGAAAGTAGATTTACTTGCAGATTTACATTTCTGATCATAAATCATACATACATTCCAAGTTACAAAGCGATACGATTCCTAATTACCTCAAAATCATGGTTTTAGAGTGAATTTAGAGTGAAAATAATAAACTGTCGGATTATCCGACAGTTTATTTTCACTCTAAAATCATGATTTTGAAGTAATTAAGAATCGTATCGCCCTGTAACTTGGAATGTATGTACGATTTATGATCAGAAATGTAAATCTGCAAGAAAATCTGCTTTCAATTTTTGTTTCCATGTTGAGGGCGTTCCCTGGAAAGATCACATAATATACCTTTAATGACATGCTTTAATAATGTTACCCAGGGTTCCATGTGATAAATACAGCCCTTTTAGCAAACTTATGTAGATGAGCATTTTCAATTAATTTCATGTTTGCTTTTGTGAAGAGTAAAAATGATATTATTTTATACTTAATGACATATGTGCTTTATTCATGTTACCCAGGTGGTGTCTGGTGTACTGTATGTTTTATGTATTATTGTAACTTCAGTGTGATTTGTATTATTGTAACTTTATTGTGATTTGTATTTATTGTATTAACTTAATTGAGATTTGTATATTTTTTTTGAGCAAAAGAAATTGTGTAAAAATGTTCAATACTGGGGCAAGATTTTGTAATTTCAAAGGGTATTCTACAATTGGAGGGAACTTTTGACAATGTTTTCAACAAAATTAGCATTGTTCCAGTCCTAAATCTCTGATTGGCAAGTATTTACTCCACATCCAATTGTGACTACATTTTAGTCGCATCAAAATGGACATGTTGGAGGCCCAAGTCAAATTTGAGACAATGGTATGACTTGAAAGAACATATTTCAAGCTTTGAAATGAAACCATGTTGAAGGTAATCGAACATTGTAATCACAAGATATGATTTGAAGAACCATATTTATTTCTATTATTTTCTTTATATTTCATCAAATATATTGGCCTTTTTGATGTGACTGGTCACAATATTTGGTACAAATGTATGGAATATAGAAACACTTTGAAAGTGTTTTGTTGCCTGACACAATATATTGTAATTTTTTAAGCCAATATTTTTGCGCATTTTGATATCATAGACATTTTGCGAATTGTTTTTTTTTGTCGCGGGCGACCTTCTGGATGCACTGCATAAATGTTAAAAACAACATTTTTGCGAGTTATAATTTTGGCGGAAAAATAGTTTGCGCGAAAAGCGTGAAAATAAAACCTCCACGTAAATTTCAGCTTTTACAGTAGACTAATCATCACAATAGAAAGGTTTTTGTAACTTGAATATTGACCTTGAATTGCCAGTTTGGTGGTTTCCTGGTCAGTGCACTTTTTAAACCAATTCTGTCAATGGTATTGGTTTGTTATTGTTTTGAACAGGAATAGAAACCAGTTTGAACACATCTACACCTAGCACACAAAGTCCCTGCTCAGGTGCTTTGAGGTTGACTAATTCAAAATATATAATCGGTACCAAAAATCTGAGATATACATTAAATTAGCAAATTTCTTCTCCGCAGTTTGATACCTCATTCAACAAAATCGAATGGATACTTTTAAAGTTATGTCGATTTCAATGACCGCGCATGCAACAAAAATGTTGCACTAGGTATAGGAAATCATTGATTTGTGTGTGATTTACCATAGACGGTAAAAATCAATGTTTTACCCGTCTATGGATTTACGCACTGAAAAACTCACAGCTTATCAGCTAAGACTTGTATTCTTCACAGCCAGATACACCCTTTGTCCCGCACATTACGGTTATCACTAAAGACCCATTCATCTGTCTCGTTCAGATAGCACACAGTTATGACAGTAATCACACACAAATCAATGATTCCTATACCTAGTGCAACATTTATGTTGCATGCGCGGTCATTGAAATCGCCATAACTTTAAAAGTATCCATTCGATTTTGTTGAATGAGGTATCAAACTGCGGAGAAGAAATTTGCTAATTTAATGTATATCTCAGATTTTTGGTACCGATTATATATTTTGAATTAGTCAACCTCAAAGCACCTGAGCAGGGACTTTATGTGCTAGGTGTATATCTGTATTTAGAAACTGAAATGTTCACCAACTCAAATCACTCAACCAGATCTAGAAACTTTGGGGACATTTTCAGAAGTTCATTTTTTCAGGAGTGAAATTGTAGAACTGGTAGTTTGTGTGCAACTAATTATTTGCGCTACAATACAACAATCTTAAATATTTTCGATTAGACCAACAACAAAAAGTTGTTGTATTGGCGTAACCCGCTCGACCCTGACTTCCCCCCCCCCCCCCCCAGAAGAAAACTTTTAAACCACCAACAAATCTAAACAAACAAAAAACCAAAAGAAACATACAAAGATTCTGTTATAGGTCACCACTGATGAGTGATGTCACATGCCGTTGACCACAAACCAAAAAGGTAAATAAAGGCCTCTTGGGGGGGGGGCTCTTACACAGCGTACACACCCCCACACGATCCCTTGGGTATGGGCACGCGATCCCTTGGGTATGGGCGAGTAGAGCTTTAAACTGATAGGTAGTTAAATCGTCTGGTTTGTTGTCAACAGCAAAATGCACAGTGCCCCGCAGGTCAACTCAAGTACCCGGATGACCGGGGCGACCTATAGTGTTTGCTCATTCTTTTCTATGGTACCTCAGGCTCTTTTGGGTAGGTAGCCTTCCTGATTATTAACGAGGATTGGAATTTCAAAATTCAGCATTATGCATGCGGTTGGCCAGGCCATGTTAGCCATGCATGTGAACATTTATTCTATAGATAAAGCTTATGAATAACGATGAAATGAGGTCAATCGATGGACAATTACTTATGCTGGCAGTGAATTTTAATTTTTCCAGACTGCCAGGCATGTGAATGTGTAACTTTAAATAATGTATGTTTTTGTTGACATTTTTTACTTGACAGAGGATGACAATCAGGGTTCTAGCTACGGTGGGCGGCACTGGGCGGGGCCGCCCGGCACTGACAATATCCGCCCAGGACTAGGGCTCAAAATGGGCTGGGCGCCCAGCACTAATTTTTTTTTTGTTTTTTTTTGTTTGTTTTTTTTTTTGGTGTATTTGTTATCAATTTGTGGATCAAATCATTAAACTGCCTCATAAAACAAGAAATTATGTGGCAGGAACCCTCAAAGTGCATTAAAAAACCCTAAAAAGACATTAAGAAGGCCTCTGGATCCCATGCCATGATCCACTGCACTTCGTTCGCTACACTTTCTCCGTTCGCCGTCAGTAAATGTATCCGGCACTAAAATGGTCCTGGCTAGAACCCTGATGACAATCCACCATCAGGCCCTATGCCTAGCATATAGTGTACTTATACTAATGTGAGGTTTTTTTAATTAAAAAAATAGAGCATTTGCTCCATTTGGTTTGTTTATAATAATGTTATGCATTATTTTTAAACTGAATTAGCTGTAGAAAATTAAATTAAAGTTTTCAATTTTCATTTATCACAGTAAATAATACTAACAATTGATAATGGCCTATAAGCATGATTCTAGCAGAATCTATGACGAGCAAAACTTAATTAAATAAACGTGAGGATCAAGCAAATTCATTTATCACACACGGTCTACAGCTGAATTAGCTCTTTACATTCGCAACAATGACATCTAATCCGATTGACGCATTATACACGTACTGCATGCACCCAGCCAGCCGGCCTCTCAGCAGACACCATTTTGGAATGTGTACTATGAATATCTACTATTTAGTCTACATGGCGTGGGTACTGTGTGGGCGCGACCAATCATAGAGTGTCATAAAGACGACTCCTACTTTTACACGTAAGCCAACATTGTATACAGGACATCCAGGTCACATAGAGGACTCCAAAGGTGTTTATTTCTATGCGTATTATGTTTATTTTTGTGTGGATTATATTTTTACATTTTGTCGAATTTAATTCCATATATTTATTAATTGTTGATTTCATGTGTCTTGTATAAATCTATGCTTCACAAACATATTTGGCATAATTTTTTTTTTTTTTTGGTGCAACTGCTTTGGTGCTCGAAAAGCACAATATTATAATGAAGTGGTGAATATTTCGACTAAAAGTGTGCCGTGAGGACTGGCGGCAGGGATTATTATTGAGTAGAGATGATACTGTGCGGTACTGTACTGCCTGTGCCTCCTCCATGAATGATGATGATATGGACACCACATGACTGTATCCTAGACTGATCCGACCATGGCCAAATCAAAAATAATTATAACATTATGGGGTACTACTACTGGGCAGCCTGTGTTTCAAAAGTACGTTTCCAGTGTCTTATCTTATGGGGCCCTTACAATTTGTTGCAGGCCCAAAGAAATTTAACCTAACTTTTGGAAGTTCATCAAAAGGTGTGAAAACTATAATTCAAGCATAATTTTGATGGATATTGAGCATATTAGCAACAATTGATTGATGAGGGCCTGCTTGGAAAGCAGTGCTTGACACTGAAGCTGTTTACCCTCAATAAAGAAAGATTAAATAAATAAATAAATATTGATGAAAATTGGGAAATACGCACCAAATAGTTTAGGATTGCATTTTTTTTCTACACGAGGCAAACTTGGATGGACGAGGATACACAATACACACAGTTTTTGAATTTACATATATTTACACACACACCCCCACCTTCAAATCCTACTTAGGCTAAATTTTAAAAAATCATTTGTCTCAAAGCTCTTCAGTTTTTCAAAACCTTGAAAGTTTTTTTGTATTTTTTTAAATATTAAATATTGAAATCCTTGTAAAAGTGACTTTTTGTATTAATCTGAATAATCGGTGAAATTTTGGGATTTTTGGGGGATTATTTTTTTAAAAATATTTATCTAATGCGCATCAATAAACTAACGCGCGCGGGAGCTTTGAGACTTTTTTTTTTTTTTATTTAGCCTTATAAGTAAGACCTTGCCCTAGTTGTTTAATAATTAGCAGACATAACCTTTAGCACCTTGTGCTAGATCAGTGACAGTTGCTAGATAGAGCAATGCCATATTGAAGTAAGGAGTCTAGTCTAACATCTGACCACATTGTAGGAATGTAGGGTTAGGGTTTTGTCCATAAAGGTCATAGTGTTTATTTTCAATGTCCATTACGGCAGAGACTTTCCCAGGTTGAACTAATAAAGGGCAAGGTAATCACTGCCTTAGATAGATGTGCTATATTATACATGTAGAGCAGATTAAACATGTAGGTCAATTACAAATACAGTCCTCAAAATAAGTAACTGACCAGGTAATAAATATGCTCTCAACTCCAAAACTATAACTCCTACGTAAAAATATTAGACAATAAAGTTGTAAGGAAATTTCTTGTCTTTAATTTGAGCTATTACATGTGAAGATTGAATGAATATTAACTCAGTTATGTGTCCTAAACCAAAACAAAGTCCGTTTTTCATTTTAACATTTCGTTCGTCTACACGCAGCCTAGGACTAGTAACAGGCAGATTATTGATTAACTTGTAGCAACAACTCACTGGTCGATGGTAACACGGGGATTGGGGATGCATCAATTGATCAATGCAACCCATACACATAATTACATGTCACACTGTCCCGCGTGTTCAAATCCCAAGTGTTAAAATGTAAACTGCACTTTGTTTGATTCTTTTCAATGTCGCATTCTTAATTATTAACCGATCTCAATGAATAATGTATCAACTTTAAGAAGAGAAATTTCTTTATAACTTTATTATAATATTTTTATGTAGGAGCTATAGTTTTGGAGTTAAGAGTATTATTACCTGGTCAGTTACTTACTTTGAGGACTGTAGGTATTTTATGTTGTTTCATGGATATCAGAAAATCAATGTATGCGTGCTGATGTTGATGTGCGAATAATGACATGACCTTGAAGAGGTTGTGGCATTAGCCTAAATCGTGTATAGTTTAGATACTGGGTAGTTCAATAAAACGTTGACAGTTTTTTGAAGCCATTTTTTTTTTTAATTCTGAATATATAAAAATAAAAAAATTCAATATTCATCAATTATATAATCTTGACCATCTATACTGAAAATATCGTTACAAATAACCTTACGGTTGCAAAATAGCAGCTATTTGAACAAAGTCTGTCCCATTTCACTCTGTCCACGGCTACTGATTTCGTGACGTTACATTGAATACTGAATGATGAATTTCATGCAAGTAATCTAAGATTTGAAGATCCCTCTAGGTGAAACCAGTGTAATTGTTAACATCTTAACTATCTATTCAGGTGTGAAATCAATATGTAATAATAAATACCACAAGTGACCCTAATTAGAATTATTGATTTTCATAGACTGGAAGGGTAATTGTCTATGCTCTATGCCTTAACCCTAACCAGTAAAGCTAGTTTTTTGAGCGTATCGGGGGGAGGGGGGAAAAAGTTTGTGTTTTTTTTACCCGAAAAATCACCCAGCACCCCCCGGGATTCGATCGCCGGACCATCCGCACCCAAGTCTGTCCCTCTACCGACTGAGCTAACTCCCTAGGTCATATGCGGCCACAAACTCCGTGGCCACATATGCCTGCGGTAGGTGACGTCATCGCGGCAATGCAGCAGCACGTGCCTGGAGATATTTTCTGGCAGTGAGATTTAGTGAGATTCAGTGCGCTTAGGGTTATTGCACATCAAAAATTGACATTTATTAACCCTAACCAGTAAAGCTAGTTTTTTGTGCGTATCGGGGGGAGGGGGGAAAAAGTGCTATTTTTTTTTACCCGAAAAATCACCCAGCACCCCCCGGGATTCGATCGCCGGACCATCCGCACCCAAGTCTGTCCCTCTACCGACTGAGCTAACTCCCTAGGTCATATGCGGCCACAAACTCCGTGGCCACATATGCCTGCGGTAGGTGACGTCATCGCGGCAATGCAGCAGCACGTGCCTGGAGATAGTTTCTGGCAGTGAGATTTAGTGAGATTCAGTGCGCTTAGGGTTAAAGTGACGATGCCATTTAACGTTATCTTGCTGGTCATTTCCCGTAGACTTACCCGTGGACAACTAGATTTTGGAGAGATTCTCTTCAAATAGCTATCATTTTTCTGCCATGGCATTATTAACATTGAGATTTTCAGCATAGATGGCCAAAATGATATTTTTGAGGAATATGTAAAAAAAATAAACCAAATCCCACAATTGTGAAAAATATGGCTTTGAAAAACTGTCCAACTTTTTATTGAACCACACTGGTTGTAACGTCGCGAAATCAGTAGCCTACCAGTGGACAGAATGAAATGAGACAAACTTTGTTCAAATAGCTGTTATTTTGCAACCGTAAGTTTATTTGTAACAATATTTTCAGCATGGATGGTCAAGATCATATATATAGCTGATGAATATTGAAAAAGAATTTGTTTAAATCTACAGAATTTCAAAAGAAAAGGTTTAAAAAAACTATCAATATTTTATTGAACCACCCTGTAGATGAAGAAATTAAAATGCCATCTCAATTTAAAAATAATTGCAGTAACTGTGCATTTGCATCTTTTAACTATGACTTTTATTTGATACCGGGACTTTGGAGCATTGCAAAGAAAAATCAAATCGCATGTTGAGAGATGGCAGTTTTTATTTGTTTTAATTAAGTATGATGTTTTTTCTATAAACTATACACACGATGGTGCAGATAGCATTAACTGTGACTGGGGGTGCGTGCGACCAAAACCGAGTGTGTGGTGCCATAATCGCCAAATGTCGTTTTACCGCGTTTAACCGCCAATTTAGAACTGATCAAACTATCTCGTTCTCCATTTCATCCACAATGGGACAGTTGTCACTTTACGTGTTGAAAACAGCAGGTGGCCATTTTATTAGCCACGTAGTATGTACAACAACCTGCTATAATATAAAAGCGAGTACATTGATACCAACTCAGAGCACAATTTCCATGCAGTGGCGTACCGACCGGTGGGGGGGGGGGGGGGCAGGGGGGCAAGTTGCCCCCCCCTGGCTCCAAATACCGGGACGCTATAATCGCAATACCGGGACGCTATATTTGCATCAGGAAAAAATATAGGGCTTAGACCGAAAACACTGAGGATTGGGCATTATTTGTTGAATGTTGTGCTTTTTGGACTGCGAAATTTTGTGACCGTGCGAAATTTTGTGACCGTGCGAAATGTTATGACCATGCGAAATGTTGTGACCGTGCGAATTTTTTTGACCCTACCCCCCCCCCCCCTCCCCCCCACTTACGTGAAATTCACGAGGTGACTGACTAGGAAAAAATTTGGGGCAACGTTTTACGAAAATTTACGCCACTGTCAGGACGACATATACTTGCCCCCCTGGCTCACATGCCGTGGTACGCGGCCCCCCTGGCTCACATGCCGCGGTACGCGCCTGTTTCCATGCATCATATCAGTGACAGTATCCACTGGCAGTCATGAGAATATCTTATATCATTCAAAAACAGTAATTGTTAATTATTTTTTGCAATAAAAAAATAATATTAATATCATAGGCTGCATTCATAGGGGTAGGGGAAATGTGCTGTAGCGCAAAAGCACCAAAAAAATCCTCTTTTGCCATAAAAAACCCACTTTTGTTCATCCCACAGCAAATTTTTTCAAAAGTTGTCTTCTAAATTTTAAAATAAACAAATTACAAAATAAACGCATTGCCTAACTGTGGAAGTGCTATTAAACATTGTTTAGTTTGAATTTAGTTTTGAATGAAAAATTATGATTTTGATAATTAAATAAGAAATGTGTAAAGATAGAAAATGGCTACATGACGCGCAAAACATACACTTTGCCTAAAAAACACTTTTTCTTGCCCCAAAAAGCACTTTTTCCAAAATCAGCCAGAACATTCAGTGATTTTAAAAAGGGCAAACTATATTTAAACAAGGCGGTTCTCGAACGGCGCGTCTCGCCTGTTCATCAAAAGTGACTTGAAAGAAATGATGATGAAACATATGATACAATGTAGCACTGTCACAGAGGTATGCATTGTAGTTAATGCAAGGGATGTAATGCCTTGAAAAATTTAATCAGCAAAAAGAACACACCAACCCCCTTCCCTCCACCAAATCACATCAAGATAGGCCTTACGGATCTTATTTGACCCCAGATGACCTCTGATGACCTCGACAAATTAATCAACAAAAAGAACACACCATCCCTCTTCCGTCCACCAAATCCCATCAAGATAGGCCTTACGGATCTTATTTGACCCCAGATAACCTTGAATGACCTCCGATGACCTTGACAATTTAATCAGCAAAAAGAATACACCACCCCCCTTCCCTCCACCAAATCCCATCAAGATAGGCCTTACTGATCTATTTGACCCCATATTTGACCCCTGATGACCCCGAAAAAGTAATCAACCAAAAGAACACACCACCCCTTTCCCTCCACCAAATCCCA
Source organism: Ophiura sarsii (assembly GCA_035610835.1). Taxonomy (NCBI): domain Eukaryota; kingdom Metazoa; phylum Echinodermata; class Ophiuroidea; order Amphilepidida; family Ophiuridae; genus Ophiura; species Ophiura sarsii. Next base: position 231,156 of record CM069454.1, on the reverse strand, counting down.
TCAAGATAGGCCTTACTGATCTATTTGACCCCATATTTGACCCCTGATGACCCCGAAAAAGTAATCAACCAAAAGAACACACCACCCCCCTTCCCTCCACCAAATCCCATCAAGATAGGCCTTACTGATCTATTTGACCCCCGATGACCCCGAAAAATTAATCAACAAAAAGAACACACCATCCCTCTTCCGTCCACCAAATCCCATCAAGATAGGACTTACTGATCTATTTGACCCCATATTTGACCCCCGATGACCCCGAAAAATTAATCAACAAAAAGAACACACCACCCCCCCTTCCCTCCACCAAATCCCATCAAGATAGGCCTTACTGATCTATTTGACCCCATATTTGACCCCGATGACCCCGAAAAATTAATCAACAAAAAGAACACACCATCCCTCTTCCGTCCACCAAATCCCATCAAGATAGGCCTTACTGATCTATTTGACCCCATATTTGACCCCCAATGACCCCGAAAAATTAATCAACAAAAAGAACACACCACCCCCCTTCCCTCCACCAAATCCCATCAAGATAGGCCTTACTGATCTATTTGACCCCATATTTGACCCCCGATGACCCCGAAAAATTAATCAACAAAAAGAACACACCATCCCTCTTCCGTCCACCAAATCCCATCAAGATAGGCCTTACTGATCTATTTGACCCCATATTTGACCCCCGATGACCCCGAAAAATTAATCAACAAAAAGAACACACCACCCCCCTTCCCTCCACCAAATCCCATCAAGATAGGCCTTATGGATCTTATTTGACCCCCGATGACCTTGAATGACCTCTGATGACCTTGAAAATTTATTCAGCAAAAAGAACACACCACTCCCCTTCCCTCCACCAAATCTCATCAATATAGGCCTTACTGATCTATTTGACCCCATATTTGACCCCGATGACCTCTGGTGACCTTGAAAATTTATTCAACAAAAAGAACACACCATCCCTCTTCCCTCCACCAAATCCCGTCAAGATAGGCCTTACTGATCTATTTGACCCCATATTTGACCCCCGATGACCTTGAATGACCTCCGATGACCTTGAAAATTTGATCAGCAAAAAGAACACACCACCCCCTTCCCTCCACCAAATCCCATCAAGATCGGCCTTACGGATCTTATTTGACCGCATATTTGACCCCGATGACCTTGAATGACCTCCAATGACCTTGAAAATCTAATCAGCAAAAGAACACTCCACCCCCTTCCCTGACATCAAGTCCCATCAAGATAGGCCTTACGGATCTCTAGATATCGCGTCACAACGTGTCTCAAAAGTTTTAAGCATATTTGACCCCGATGACCTTGTATGACCCCCGATGACCTTGAAAAATCAATCAGCAACAGAACGCACCACCCCCCTTCCCTCCACCAAGTCCCATCACGATTGGCCTTACGGATCTCCAGATATCGCGTCACAAAGGTATTTCTTAGCACACGGCGGACGGCATACGGCATACGGCGGACGGCATACGGCGGACGCCGGACAGAAATAGTGATAACATAGTCTCTTTCTGATTACATCAGGCGAGACAAAAAATGAAATGGGCAACCCATCCTTCAACATGGTCAATTTAATGGTTATTGATTTAAATCCAATCAAATTGACTTGGCTATCATCAAATTAAATAATGAAATTATACATTTCAGCCAGGTTCATTGACAGGCAAATTGTGTGGCACAAGAAGGTATTGATCATTTTGAGTGTTCAACACAAAATTCCTATTATTTATCCTAGAGACTTAATTAAATTTTTCTCAGAACAATGTCCAGCTCAAAACAGGACAACATCTGGTGGAGGGTGGTTCTGCACAAGACCTGTAAAAAGAGCGGCCGCAGACACACAAACAAGAGACAAATAACTAAAAAAGCTGAAAAACAGAGTAAGATCAGGGTAAGAATCCCAAATAATAATAATAATAATAATAATAATAATAAATTGATATAGCGCCGAATGCAAAAAAAAGCCTCTGGGTGCTTGACAACATTAAAAGACATAAAAATAGATAAATGAAGGTATCGTATAAAAATATCAATAGAGTCCATAGCAAATTAAAATACAGTGTATTTATAAGGACTGAAACGGAGAAGAAGAAAAAAACATAAATGCTGGCAAGAAAAAAAAGAGAGGAAATCTGAAAAGAGGAACTCTCACATGCCTGCCTATACTTGACGAAGCCACACCAAATATTTGGTCCAAGATGTAGAACATTAAAGTTTGTATCCTAGTGTACATGTATGTTGTTTTTCACTTCATCAAATAAAAATTAATATGGGCAAAAAAATTAGATGCACCAGTTTTGCAACTTTTTATAAAACCAATTATAAATATGTGATAGCGTACTTGCACACAAATGCTCAAGATTCCAGTATAAGAAGTTTTGCTATCAACACAAATCATGGTATTGGTCCAGTGATAGTCTGTCCCTGGAAGTCCTATGGAGTACCACAAAGGGGTAAGACCAGAACTGGAAAGTGTTTGATGGCAAAAGTTCAAGATCCACTTGGTTGAAGTTTAACTGTAAGAATGTCTATGACGCTCGCTGCTAATCAGATAATAAGTCAGTCTCATAATATGTAGGCATGCTGAAGCCATGCGACATTTGAATTGAATTTGATAGTCTGGCATAAACCTTTCATTGAGGGGATCTTTTCCGGTGTTTACCTAACCGGTAGTAACCGGTCAGATGCATTAACAATCATCATTTTTTATCTTGATCATGCACACGTATGCTGGCAAACTCAATTTTGCATAGATTCAAGTTATGAGGAAGAACCTTAACAAGTGCTTAAAACTTGGCTAAAAAGGCCGAATATGATTCAAAGAAAATGCAAACATTTGGACAAATAAAAATTGAATTATGGTTCAGTGATGTACTTCCATTCTGGTAACAATGTACAGTTTTATTCCCACAAAAATGCCTGTGGGGGTTAGGGTGTGCAGGGGCGGACTGGCCACTGTGGCGTTGTGGCGATCGCCACATGGGCCGTTTGGTTCTGGGCCTCCCAGGGCCGGTTGGGCCTCTCAGGGCCGGTTACGCGAAATTTTGTGACCGTGCGAAATGTTGTGACTGTGCGAAATGTTGTGACCGTGCGATTTTTTGTGACCGTGCGAAATTTGTGACTGTGCGAAATTTTGTGACCGTGCGATTTTTTTTTAACCTACCGCCCCCCCCCCCTCCCGGGTACGTGAAATTCACGAGGTGACTGACTGGGAAAAAAATTGGGGCAACCTTTTACGAAAATTTACTACCGGGACGACATACGCGCTTGGGCCGCTTTAATCATTTTGCCACGGCCGCTTTCAGGTCCCAGTCCGCCCCTGAGGGTGTGTATGCATCTTCATCTATGCATATTTTATTCTCATATTTTACAGCAAACTACTCCCAATGTCTCCATTACCGTCTTTGATTCTACTAGTACTAGGTCTTCGGTTCGGCAGTTATTCATGATGGAAAGCATGCAAGATAAGATTAAGATTCTCTCAGCTTGATCATCCATTAGGGCTTTTAGATTGACAATATCCCGCAGATTTGTGTCTTTAATAACATCATGTTTATGTTAATAGTAACACTAACAGTGTGCAATATATAGGCCTACTATTTTATTTGTGTAGCAATTCCAAATATTGCGTAGCATTTCATCACATTTGTATGCAATACAATTGGGAAATTGATTAGCAATTCTTCAAAATTGATTAGCAATTCTTCAAAATTGTGTAGCATTTCGCTATGCGATACCGGATATATTGCACACTGTTTATGTAGACAAGGGTGGGGGGTAAAATTAGTCAAAAGTGGACCTTTTTTTTCCAAATGTGGACCTTTTTACCACTAGGGGAGGGGGCAATTTGGCAAAAGTGGACTTTTCAACAACATTTTTATTTTAAATGGTTTTTTTATCCTTTTTTGGACTTTTGGGATGGGCGGTAGGGGCAGGGGGAAACACCCCTCTCCCTGGATAAGGATCTGAGTAAATTAATCCACAATGTAACTTTCTCAATCTAGGAAACAATTGAACCTTCACTGTTTACATAATTGTGTACAATTTAATGAATTTAACTATAACATGTACTTCATTTCGTATAACATACAGACCTACACTTTTAGCTGAGACTATTTTTATAGGCTCAGCTTTTAGAAAAACATTTGAATAACGTACAATGTAACATAACTACTTGATTTATGGTTTGACATACAAGCACTGTAACAGGCCTACACTTTTAGCCGACACTATTTTAGTCTCAGCTTTTTGGATGCGTAAATTAAGACAACATTTCTTGAAGCCCCAGTACCTTATTATCCCTATTAAGCGCCCAGGACCTTATAAGCGCCCACCCCTGTTTTTCTCAATGACTACCAACAAACAATCCCTTATAAGCGCCCACCTTTTCAAATGGTCAGCATCCTCAAATGACCGTACATATTTAATTTAGTATATGAAATGGTCAGCCTCCTCAAATGACCAATTGCACATTTTCGTTAGTAAGTCAAGTGGTCAGCCTTCTCAAATTACCACTTGTATGAGTACATCAAATGGTCAGCATCTTCAAATGACCATCAAATTGGTTAGCATCTTCAAATGACCACTTGTGCATTTTATTTAGTACGATAAATGAGTTTAAAAGGTAACATAACCTCCCACCCAAAATGACTTTGCTAACCGCCCTGGGTGCTTAATAGGCTCAGGTCTTTTCATCTGTAGCTGATTCGGAAAATTGAGGGTCAACGTCCAGATTCTAAAATGTAAAGTAATTTGGTGGGTTTTTGCACCCATTCACATTTCAAACTACTAAGCCTATTTAGTGGAATTGATTTTCATATCAATCTGAAGAGCAAAGATCAACTTCAAATCAGATTAAAAGGAGATCCAATCTCAATATTTAATACACAATTGATTAGCTAAAATTGTACTACATGTAGGCCTACTCAATCAATTAACTATTGAGTGGCTGATGCATCCATAATCAATACATAGTCAATAGATAATACAGTGATTGAAGGCACCATGAATACCGATTGAATTATCTCTACCTTTCAAGTCTATAGGCTTTTCAAAATTAAAAACTTCTTTGGTCCAACAAATTATGAGATTGAGATCCTAAATTTATCATTAAAAAATATTATTTCTACTCCCATTTTACAGGGACTATCTTATCTCCAAAGCAGCATTAACTGTGACGCCGGTCTTGGGTCTACACCACTCTCAGATTTTCCGCCCTCTGTATGCCATCCATTGATCTTTATTGACATTGTAGGCCTACAGCAGGGCAGAGTAAAAATATTTTCAACCTAGGAACTATTTTCAAATGGTCACAAAAAGGGGCAATTCAAGTAGCATTTTGCCGAGAGCTTTTTAATTTATTTGACGTTTAACAATATGAGAAGCTAGAAATATTGACTTTTATAGTGAAGTTTTTACCTTACCTTCTTTCTTTTATTTCATTTAATTTGTTACTAATTTATTATTTTGTTCTTAAGATTTTTTTCTGTGACATTGATTCTTACTGGGAACCCTGTTCCCACATATTTCTTAGCCCTGCTTTACCGTAACCTTTCCCCTTTGCAGTTGAGAGGGAAGCTGAAACAGCCAGCTGATCAATCAATCAGATGCATAAAAAGCATGATTTGTGACATCATACCGAGTGAAAATGTCAACAATGAAAGACTGGCTAAAAATTGTGAACTGCATGAACAGCAAATAACAGTAAAATTAAAATACATTTTGATCCATTATTCTTGAGTATTCAAAAGGGTCTCTCCCAACAAACTAATTGGATTGCACTTTCTGCTTGAGAAATTAACCACAATACTGTAGAATAGAACCCAATGGCAGAGCAATTCACCAGCTAGAATTTTAGCATTGCCATTTATTGTTGTGTAGAGAGAAAATGGTAATTGGTATGCTGTATAAATAGTTACAATTACATGATGTTGGTTCTAAAACAACCACTAACACTGTATGCCCGAGCCACTCATTTCCTTTTTTCCAGATAATACAAACCAAAAACAAACACGATTCGGCGATAATAACATTACGGGATTACTGGATGATGCTGCATAATTAAATGACGAGCCCCCGACAAGCCCCGTGACGAGCCTCCAAGAATAGTAATGAGCTCATGAATGAAAATTGGATTTGGCCAAATCAAAACAATGGAAGTAGAAATCTGTAGTGTAGTGTAGACATCAGTGTATAAAATCTAGTCTGGTAGGAGAAGGAAGGTGGCAGCCGGTTGTTCACCGGGCACGTGCACAATTCATTTATTACCATGATTAATGAACAATTCCCTTGACTTTCAAAACGTTTTCTGTCGCCACGTACAAATCATGGCCATTTTTTTCCAACCCAGTCTCAACACATACACACAGAAACCAACCTGGATTCGGTGTCGGCTGACAGTAGATCGGCCACTTCTTTGTCGGTTTTTCCTTCTTTTCTCCATCTTACAGCCAATTTTTGTTGCCGGTCTGGCATTTCACTTTCTAAAGGTACATATCCATCACCAGATCCATCATTCTTCGTTGCCATTTCGAGGATTTATTTCAGTCAATCGTACGGTGTGTGATGATTTGTTGTGTTCAGGTTTCCGGCGCGCGTAGTTTTATGCATGTGTTTTGGTTTTAAATCCGGGTTCTTCAAACAGTAGCCCCCGGGAAATTTTTGAGTGATTGGCTTGTGACGCCGATTGTAAAATTAGTGGAAAGTGTTCTGCATTCAAATCGACCTTTCGTTATCTCGACCGTTCCAATCTCCGGTGGTGGTTTAAATAATACAGGAAGGCAGACATTTATTTGCTTGCTTGTTTTTTAGTCGGTTGGGGTATTTGTAATTTGTTTGTGTATTTGTTTGTTTGTGATATGTTCATTTTTTTGTCTTTTGCCTTTGCTTTTGCTTTTGGTAGCTTGTGTTTTTGTTTCTGGTTCTGGTTCCCGTGTAAGTGGTTGGTTTTGATTTTTGTTTGCTTTCTGCTTTTGCTTTTGCTTTTGCTTTTGTTTTTGTTTTTGCTTCTGCTTATTGCTTTTGCTTTTTGCATTTGCTTTTGCTTTGCGTTTGCTTTTGCGTTTGCTTTTGCGTTTGCTTTTTTGTTGCCTTTGCTTTTGCTTATGCGTTTGCTTTTGAATTTGCGTTTGCGTTTGCGTTTGCTTACTGCGTTAATTTGCTTTTGCTTTTTTCGCTTGCTTTTACTTTGCGTTTGCTTTTGCATTCGCTTTTGCTTTTGCTTTTGCTTTTGCTTTTTTCGCTTGCTTTTGTTTTTGCGTTTGCCTTTGCGTTTGCGTTTGCTGTTGCCTTTGAGTTTGCTTTTGAGTTTGCTTTTGCTTTTGCTTTTTTCGCTTGCTTTTGTTTTTGCGTTTGCCTTTGCGTTTGCGTTTGCTGTTGCCTTTGAGTTTGCTTTTGCCTTTGCTTTTACTTCTGCTCTTGCTTTTGTTTTTGCTTCTGGTGCTGGTTTATGTTGCCCGTTTTGATTTGTTTTTTGTTTTTTTGTTTTTTGTTTATGGCCTTCGGTCTTCGGTCGTTAGTTTTTTATTTGCTTTGGTTTTTCCTTTTTGGTTTTTCGTCTTCGCTTTTTGCTTTTCACTTTTCGCTTTAGCAGTGACAGCAGAGGCATCATAATTTAGGGAGGGATCAGGGACATATTTTAATACAAAGTCGTTATCAAATGGGAAACTTGGCAAATTTCATAAATTTCATACTAGCCGTACGTAATTAATCATGATTATTTGGCCCTCAAAACACATCCTAAGTCCTATAAGTTCATTATTGAACATGTCCAAGCCCTCGATCATCATTGATGATCAGATAGCTCTCAATCAATCATTAATTGAAGACGTCCAATCTCTCAATATTCTATATAGACCTCCGAAAGCAAAATCGAACATAACCTATAGCTTCTTCATCTTTGCATACCCTCCATCATCACTGCACAACCCTCTATCATGTCTCTATTATATCAACGTTATCATGCCTTCATTCACCATGTTTAGCACCCTCGCCCTGAATCAGTTATTAACACTAGTCCTAAATCGATCATGTAATTAAAGCCTATAGCCCTCAATAAGCATTGATGAGTCCTAGCATCCAATCAAACATTATTAAAGACGTCTATAGCCCTCAATATTCTAGACCACCGAAAACAAAATCGAACATAGGCCTATCCCATCAGTCTTCTTTATCTTTTCGTATTCTAACCCTATCATTGCTCATCCCTCATAATCAACATTATCATCTCTAATCATCAGTCAGCATGTTCAGCACCCTGGCCCTCATCAATCAGATAACATAACCTAGCCCTCAGTCATCATAGCCTAGCCCTCAATATCATTGTTGAGTCCTAGCATTCAATCAATCATTATTGAAGACGTCCTAGCCCTCAATTTAGACCACCGAAAGCAAAATCGAACATATCCCAGCCTTCTTCATCTTTTCGTATTCTAACCCTATCATATACACAGCCCTAATAATCAACATTATCATCTCTAATCATCAGCCAGCATGTTCAGCACCCTCGCCCTCAATAAGTTAACATCACTTAGCTAGCCCTCAATCATCATAGCCTAGGTAATATCATTGATGATAGTCCTGACTCTCAATCAATTATCGCAGAGGTCCTATTATAGCCCTCGATATTTTAGACCACTGAAAGCAAAATCAAACATTTCCAATCCTTCTCCATCTTTGCATTATACCAGGGACTTTCAAAGAAAGTCCCTGATTATACCCTAACCTTAATCAACCCTCATTATGTCAACACTGTCATCTCTAATCATCATTCAACATGTTCAGCACCCTCGCCCTCAATCAGTTAACATAAATAGTTTTCAATCATCATGTAATTATAGCCTAGTCCTCCATCATCATTGATCATGTTGATATATATGATTCCTAGCTCTCAATCAATTATTATTGGAGACGTCCTTGCCCTCAATATTCTAGACCACCGAGAGCAAAATCGAACATTTTCTAGCTTCTTCGTCTTTTTGCATACCCTCAATTATTGCACAACCCTCATAATCAATGTTATCATCCCTAATCTATATCATTCAGTCCTATACTATCTCTCAATCAATTATGAAGACGTCCTTAGCAAGCCATCAATATTCTAGACACCGAAAGCAAAATCGAATATATCCTTGCTTCTTCATCTTTGCATCCTAACCCTCAATCATTGCACAACCTAACATGAGTGGCGTGCGCAAGGGGGGGGGGGGGGGGGGGGGGGGGGGGGGGGGGGGGCGGGGTGTCTATCAGTCGGGGGAAATGATCAGTCGGGGGAACTACTGCCAGTCGGGGGCTGGGCCGTTGCTCGAGTCCTTTTTGTGTGGGGAGGGGGTGTAATCCAAATAGACAAATATATGGCAAATGTGTACATGCAGGGGCACAACAAATTACCATACCCCCTAATCATCATTCAACACCCTCGCCTTTGATCATAAAACCCAGCACGGCTGGGCATGGCTTTTGAAAATGCGCCCTCTGTTTGTACATGAATAGTGCTCTATGATTGGTTGGATGGATACACACCTTTGACGTGCCTAAGATGCGCCCACCTCCAAAAACTAGACTTGGGTACAGTCTACTACATAATAGTAAAAGGTGCAAATGACGGTCGTGATTTCCCAAATCGCCCCCACGAAACTCGTCCTTGTGCAAATGTATCCCGATTTGGTTTTCAAATAGAATTCCACTCGTATTGCCGGGAGAGGATACTAAATAAAACCCATTTATGTTGTATTTTGTCATTTTACCTTCAATAAAGATTATGATAGAATCAAAACGTCAGGTCCTCTTATATGTATGACATTTACTTACACATGCTATTTTTGTGGATAAGCAGTTTGCATTCAGCTTTTCCATTATATATATTTTTTAATTAAACTAAACATAATAATAATTATGATTCTCCAATTTTGTCTACCAAGAAAGTGGCTTTTCATGGCTTGCAAAAATGACAAAAACAAGAATGTTCCCAAACTCTGCACTGCCTCCAGTACAAGATGATTCACAACTATGACGAGGCTACATAAAGGACGCACCATTAGATTTTCAGTGGTGTGGGGGGGGGGGGGGGGGGGGTGTAGGAAGTTTGTTTTTTTAATTCCCCCTCTATGCAGGCCGAAAAAAAACCCTGAGGAATAATACTCTACCACACCCAACTCAATATGAATGAAAACATTAAAAAAAATTAAAAAATCCCACCTTACGACGGCCAAAAATAATGAGGCTATTTCTCTCAAGTGTGAAAGAACATCGTTTTGATGGCATGCTATGGATAAAAATACATTTATTTTTTCTATAAGAAACACCTCCATTTTCACTTTTCCCCAAATGAGAATTTTAAAATCAGTATTCCAAGAAAACTATAACATATCAAATTTCTGTTATATTAATTGTTGCACATGTAGCCTTATGTCTTATTCAATTTTTGCAATACATTGTTTTACTCTTATGGGAAAAAGTGTACTTTAGGTCCCAGATTCTGGACTGTCCTATGCATGTATCGTCCATTAGGCCTACTGGAACACCCAGATATGCCTATCGTTCGTTACTGGTACAAAGTCAGTGTTCCAGTATCGATACTTGGACATATAAAATGTTCCAGTAGGCCTATAGCCCACAAATGTATGCACCATCAGGCCCGTAGCCAGCCTTTTCAGTTAGGGGGTTCGATTTACTGAATGCAAATAAAGACTCAATGGTCGCGCAGCGACCATCGCGCCGCATAAGGCGGCGCAGGGGGCTGTTTGAGGGGGGATGTGCCCCCCTGAAAAGTTGAAGAAAATTTAAAAATACAACCTTTAACGAAGACATTTGGTGCACCATTTTTTCATATAATTACGATTTTTTGTGTTCAATATATGTATTGCAAATAGGCAAATTCGCGCAGTTTTTTTTAATATCAATAATTTTCTTTTTACCAATTCTAAAATAGAGCCTGAATTGAAAGCATTTGGTGCACTATTTTGAATTGCAAAATTTGTTGATAGGCCTTGAAAACTCAATTATTTTCTGCCTAAGCGCAAATAATTGTGAAATTCAGAAATACCGTGTTCTGGTCTATTTTGGTAAAAACAAAATGTAATTTAATGCGAATCGTTTCGTGCCTTGATAAACCTGTTGAAATAGGCATACTTTTCAGTTTCACCAGTGGCGTAGCTAGGTTATTCATATTGGGGGGGGGGCGAAAAATGAAAATGAACCGACAAGACTTTTGTGAATCCAGAAATGCGCGCGTAGCGCGCGAAATTTTTCGACTTGACACCTATTTTTGGCACGATCGAGGTACATTTTGGCTCTAAACAAGCTTGTAGCAAAGAATGTTGCATTTTGGGGACACATGCGCGCGTAGCGCGCGACAAATTTTCATCTGTGTACTTTTGACCATCATAATTCCATGATTCCTGTGGTCAAATGAACCGACAGTGCCAATCTCAACCGACACGACGTCAATATCGCCCCCCCACCCCCCTCTGGCGACGCCACTGCTTTTCACAATCAGGCATTATTTATTTTTGGAAAGTGAGTCCAAACTACACTCACTTCGAGGTCCGGGACTCATGTCCCACGTCAGCCTCATTCAAACATATATAGGGCCTGTATGTATATGAGATTCTTAAGTGAATAGATACAAGTAAGGCACGTACCTCTCCCCTCTTCTCTTCTCTTCTCTTCTCTTTTCTTACTTTTTTTTTTTACCTTTGAAAAATTTAGGGGGTTCGATCGAACCCCTCGAACCCCCCTGGCTACGGGCCTGACCATCGTTCAATACTGGGACAAATTACACTGGTAGCATGTGTAGGATAGAGCGGGGAGTGTACATCTTAGGGCAGGTCTACACCCACCACGCGATCCTCATCATTGCGCCACTGGTTAAATTTGACGAACACATATATGTTTCGCTGTTTGTGCATGTTGCGATATTTCCATGGTAACATGGTAGATCTCCGTACAGTTTGTCAAATTATCATCTAAAAACCAGTTTTACATCACAAAGTCATGGGTTGTCTTCCATTTTTGATATTGATGATTGCTTTCTAAAGATATATTCGTGCAGAAAATGTTAATGTAAATCATCATTATACATGTTATAGGTAGGTATGGGATTGGTTATGGATTTGATGCAGCTATAAACCCGTCATTGTATGTGGGACATTCGTGGTTATCGGGTCAATGTACTTATTGTGCTATGGGGCACATTCGCCATGAGGATTTACATGATTTCGATTTTGTATAATTTCAAAATTGTAATTCACCTCCTGTAGCCTGTTTGTAATTATAAAAATAGCTATCTGAATGGAGTATAATAGCACCAAAATTAGATGATTATGTTTTTAAATGTGGTATTTATTAATAAATTAAAATTCTAAACGAGTAGGCCTATATTTTGCAAAAATGACGACACCCTTAAATTTTGGAAGATAATCACATTGCATAACAAATGTGTATCTATTTAATAATGGATAACTTGCCCCGGTTTATGGACGAACGTCGGGGGGGGGGGGGGGGGGGGGGGCAAGCTTACCATTTTTTACACCTGTCTTAAGTCCTTTAAACTCATTCCTTTTCAGTAAGGCCCAGGGTACTGAAATTGTGGTCGATGTAGCCAAGATATCAATCTATCATGTAATGTCAATAGGTCCATTCAATCTTTAAAATGTACGTCTCTAGGCCATTTTAAATGAAAATGGGGCGAACACTCCCCGCTCTCCCCTGCCGATATACTGGAACATAAAAACGTTCCAGTATCGCTCGATACTGGAACACAATGTAGTGTTCCATTATCGGGAACAGTTAAATCGTACGAACCAGTATGTTCCAGTATTGAACGATAGGGCCCACTGGTATACCAGTATCTGGGACCTAAAGTAGCCTACACTTTTCCCATTGAAATGATGGGTCATAACGGATTTTTGATTATTTGATTAAAATAGTATATACACAGTATGCATATTATATAAAGTTATTACATAAATATCAGAAATCTCTTTAAAACCACCACAAACTGGTAAATACTAGCAAATATAAAATATGTGAAAGTCCCAAGTTGATTGGATCATCCAAATTTGAATGATGGCCTAAAATATGTATTTTGGGGTGTACAAATGGCCTGTTGCATACCCCCTCCATTAACATTGGGGTGTGTTGGGAAGGTGACAACCTGTTCGCTGTACGTATGAGAGTATGGATTATTATAGAGGGCGTGGAACACCATTTTTATTCAGTCAGTGTGTTCAGCATTATTCACGCGTCTAATAGATGCCACCACCGTAGAGGGCAGGCTTCAAATATTTCTATATCATCATAAATCATTCATTTGTTTTGAAATATTTTCTGATAATGTCGAACAGTGCATTCGCCTGAAATGTTTACACTGGACTAAAGATTCGAATTTTATTTGTTGTATTATTTGTTTTTGTTTTTGTTTGTTTGTTGATTTCATGAATCATGCAAACAACATCTGTACTCTGTTTACACTAATACGGTAATTACGTAATCTTTAACACTCATGTAATTATGCATAATTATGTATATTATGTAAATATGTTAACAAAAACACACAATCAAGACGGATATATATCTGTAGATATAGAAGTATATGTTTTCAGCAACAGGTAGGCCTACACCCTTCAGCAAACAAATGTAAACTTAAAGGGGCATTAAGAATTAAGAGATGTGGTGGAGACAGCGCCCTCAATAACAAAAATATATGATAAAAACTGGGATTTGTATATTTTTACAATTGTATTTCATGTATGAACTTAGAAACAACAATAATGGCAATTTTTAATGTTCATCTTGAATTCTGAAGTAAATTTTAAATTTTTTAAAATGTCAACACCACTTTTACACCAAAATAAGAAACTCATCAAAGTCAGAAACACTTCTATCGGGAGGGGTGGCGTCGGACATTAAAGGGACACTAAGAGATGTGTTGGAGGCTGCGCCCTCAATTATGATACAAACTGGGATTGGTTTATTTCTACAATTGAATAACATTTATGAACTTACACCTACAAGGATTAAGACAAATCAGCCCTCTTTCAGTCTTTGTACAACAAAACGTCGATTCAAAAATTCTGATCTCCTAGCTACGATCAGCATTTTACGTCAGACAGTGTTCCCCTGCAGTATGCGTGATACATAACGCGAACCATATTTACATAGAGGGCGTTTTAAGAAAAGTTAATAGCGATGGTATTGTTTTAATGAAGTTTTGCTGTGATTTTGTAAGAAGAAACAACAATAATGGTAATTTTTAGTGTTCATCTTTATTTCTGTAGTAAATTACTTTTTAAAAAATCTTCAACTCTACTTCGTGTCTAAAACTCTACAATCTGCTCTGATCGTATCTATCAAATATCATCAGTACCCAAACATTCTCTTTACACGAAATTGTTAGAAGAAATTATATAGTATATACGTGTGGTCATAGAATTTGCATCTCCATAATGAGGCTTCGACTGCTTTTGCAATGGGTTTCCATAATCTGTGTTTTGCCAGACCCCAACAAAAATAACAAAGTAAAGTGCCTCTTTTTCCTAGGAATTCTAACTTACACTCTTGAAACAGGGTCAAATTGACTAAAGACGGTGTCAAATATGCACAAAATCTCTTAAAACAAACACCCTTAAATTGAAAATTGAATCTGAACACGTGTGGCCAACATTTTGACCCGATTTTGTGTGTGCATAACAGTTCGGGATTTCCCCCTCTCTGATAGTGCTCCATGTTTAACACCTCTGCATCTGTCCATCATCTCCTTACCTGCAATTTGTAACGAATTTTATCACGATAATTTTGATAATCGTTTGATATTGTTTGTCCAGGCGTCGATATCAAAATGTAAATATTGAACAGCTCGCACTTCGTATCCTACGCATAGAATCCATCATAATGAACTTTCATAAAACTGATGTTGGTATATAAAATTCACTAGCATTAGTTCCCAAAATTGAGCAATAAATTGTGTTAAAGAAATATTTCGTTTCCTGGTGAATCATTTCCTTTGATAAAGCATTACCAGTTGATCATCTCTTGCGGGTGTTTTTTTTTTGTCGAAAAAGTGGAGGACAATCTTGTTTATTTTGAGGTTTTTATAAGGAAAAGCTTGTTTATATTTTGAGGTTTTTATAAGGACAAGCAATAGGCTAACTCTTCAGGTTATTCTCAAGGCAACCTTCGTGTTTTCCCGAACATATGTAGATCTCATGCACCATACATAGTGTCCCAAAAAGAAACTGTGCACGTTAACAATGAAGTTCTAAAATTTGGTGTATACGCATTTTGTTTTTGTTTATTGTTTATTTGTTTCAATACATTAGACGATAATCAAATCCTTGACCTTCTAGGCCTACTGAATAATAACGCTTAAACTTTTCCACGCGGCAGGCGGCTGCAGACGACATTCCAAAATTGCACAAAATGTTTAAAAGATGTCAAAAGTATTGAATTTCATTACCATATTTGGAATCACCATGACAAATGCAACTAGATCTAGTTCTGGTCTGAGACCAGGGCACCTTGATTTTTATGAGAAAATGATCCCTAGTGACCTATTCTTGACCTTTGACCTGGTTATGATGATTTACTTTTATTCTTGCATGATCGAACCAAACAAGATAAAACAGGTCCGATCTAATTCGGAGCATGTCTTGCAAATCGGAACATATTTAAACTTTTAACCCTGTATAGGTCAATGACCCCTAGTGACCCCATACGACATGTCAATTTTAATCGCTGAAATACTGGTATGGGCATGGACCTAAGGAATATTTTGACCAATTCTAATGCACATCAGTCATTTCCTCTGAGACGAGAAGCATTTTAGGTGAACGGATTGAAAATCGATGTTTTGACTCCTAGTGACCCCTTCTTGACTTTTGACCTGATCAAAATGATTGACTTATTTTCGTGGCTCATCAATCCAAACAAGATGCACCAAACCCGGTCCAAATCGGATCATGCTTTAACTTTTACCCCCTGTAAAGTTCAATGACCCCTATTAACCCCTTTTTGACCTTTGACCTGGTCAATATGATTGACTTATTTTCTTGGCTCATCAAACCAAACAAGATGCAACAAACCCGGTCCAAATCGGATCATGTATTAATTTTTACTCCTGTAAAGTTCAATGAACCCTATTGACCCCTTTTTGACCTTTGACCTGGTCAATATGATTAATTTATTTTCTTGGCTCATCGATCTAAACAAGATGCAACCAACCCGGTCCAAATCGGATCATGTCTTAACTTTTACCCCTGTAAAGTTAAATGACCCCTATTGACCCCTTCTTGACCTTTGACCTGGTCAATATGATTGACTTATTTTCTTGGCTCATCAATCCAAACAAGATGCACAAAACCCGGTCCCAATCGGAGCATATCGCACGTTTTACCACTGTATAGGTCAATGACCTCTAGTGACCCCGCATGACACGTCAATTTTAATCGCTGAGATCGCTGTATGTGCATGGACCCAATGAATCTTTTGACCAATTCTGACATTCATGAGCCATTTCCTCTGAGACAAGAAGCATTTTAAGTGATATGGTTAGAAAATCAACATTTTGACCCCTAGTGACCCTAAATATTTGTTGATTGTAAAAACCGAACGATTATATATGCGTACGGTCATAAGAAATATGTTGACCGATTTTGACGATCCTAGGTCATTTCACTAAATTGGAAATGTGTTTTAAGTGAAAATCACGTTTTGACCCCTACTGACCCCCCTGTGACCTTTGACCCCAAACTGTGAGGTCCTGTAATGAAGGTCTGGTAGGGGGTCATACTGACCAAATTTGGTGATTGCAGCATGTAAACTGTAGGAGAAGAAGCATTTTGTAGATATTGCCAGAAGAAGCAGAAAGAAACGGCAGAGATAGAGAACCTCGATTTTTTGAAAAAAATCAAGTTAATAACATAAGTACAAACATGCCTAGTATTGGTTCAGTAATTCTTGAGATAGGCATGGAAAATTGCGAAAGGTTTCTGAAAAATCTGTTTGTATATGGTAAAGCCAATAGCCGCGTGGAAAGTGTTTAGATTTATTTTCATCTTAAACGTATTTCCTTTGTGATGAAATGTACGGAAATGATGACCGAAGAGTTACCCCTTTAAGCAATAATAACAAAATCTTTACATAATCAGGATAATAGGTCCATCAAATATTTAAAAATACTTTTATATACTTTCATTAAATATTCCGAATGGCGCCAGGGGTCCTAATCAGACCGTCGCCTAATATGGCGAACAACCTGAACTAGGTTGAAAGTTTGAGTGATCTGGGGAATTGTATTACCACTTTGAGTCATACAAATTCATACACAAAACTAATTTCATTAGTGTTTGTGTTTGTATGTCACGATATATGGTGGTTTGTTTGTCACGTTTGTCGGTTTTATGTAACTATGTATGCATGTATTATGTTCCAAATGTTATTCCCATAAGTTGCTTATGATAAAGGAAATAACCGATTTGCATAAAACGGAAATCGCCACACTTCAAACTTATTTTGTATGCAACATAACATCAGTGATCAGGCTCACTTCATAAACAAAAAAGTATCTGTCACTAAACTTACTCTCGCTGCTCTTGTCTACAGAGATACGTTGTGAATGACAGCCTATGCTTGGGAAGCGTCTTTGGGGAAGCGCTGAACCAAACCCTTTTGTTCAAAGGACCAATGAATCAGCGTGTTCTCTCATCCATCACAAAATATATGATCTCGTACCCATTTCAAATGTTTAAATGGTGCACGAGATCTCTACACTGTAAAAACAGTGTTTAGAGATTAAACGCTTTTCTAAACACCATTTTGCACCACGTTTGTAAACATGTCAAATTTCTAAACACTTACATGTCAGATCCCTAAATATGCATGTCATATATCTAAACACACGGTGTTTAATTTCTAAACATGAGCGATCTAAACACCATCTTGCACCACGTTTCTAAACACTGTTTTTACAGTGTACATAAAGCGCTCAACGAGAGAAAGGCATACCCTTTGTTTATTTCTAGATGGAGTGACTTGCAATTATTTTTGAACAAATAGGCTAGATAGACATTTGGATGAATCTTTTACTTTTAGGCACAATTCGGCACTAAACTTGCCACAAAACAACAATAATAAGCCATGATTAGCCCCATGCATTTAAAGAAAATCCGCGACGTTCTCCCGTGTATTGGCAAGTTTAGTGCCGATTTGTGCTTAAAAGATTCATCCAAATGTCTATAGCCTGTTTGGTCAAAAATAATTGGAAGTCACTCTATAGGACATCAGCAAAGAGTATGACTTTCTTTTGATGAACACTTTTCAATGACTTCATGTATGGAAATAAGAAAACATCCAGTTGCTGGGCGAGAAGCTGAAAATGTCGAATGCCAGAGTGCTTCGCGCCCGTCGACAGTGACCGAATTAAGCGTGAGTCCTATGCAATGGAGATGGAGATGGTCAGGATAGCTGTTCTGTATACTTCACAGGGGAGCTCCATCCAGTGATCCGCTATATACAGGGTGTCTCAAAAAAATTTACAACGCACCATTAGCATGATTAGGTGATCATACCTTCCTAATTGAGTATCTGAATTTTACAATTCAAACTGTAAAATGAGGCCAAATTAGTTTTCTACAATTGGAAGAAAACAGCGTTTAATTTTGTTAAGTAATTTTGGAGATATCTGTGATTACGTAAGAGTAGTCACGGAACACTTCCATCCAAGTTTGCATATTTTGACAGATGTTCACTTGCGCGGCTGGTTACTTACTCATTAATGTTCAATTATAGCCAGCACTGTTTAATACTATGATAAAAAGTTCAATTTGTGATCTAAGAATACTGAATAATCGATCATAACACTCATAACACCCAGAAAACCAAAAACAATACAACTCATGTAAGGAGAGAGATATGACCATACTCTTTTAATGTAAACAAAACATTTATTTTGTTTTCAATTGCGATACTAATAATTTGACCAATTGGCGATAATTTTATAATACGTCGTATACATGATTTCAGCCTTTAAGTTGCAAATGTGAAGACTAGAAGCTTGATAAGTTGTATGCGCGATGTTATTAGATCTTGAACTTGGTTTAATAATGACAATGTTCATATTTACTAAAATTACTATAATTTTGTTTCCAATTGTTATAAAAAGATTGAACTTATCCTGCAAATTTTATTTTTTTCTGTTCTTAAGTTTAAAATGAGATGAAAATAATCTAGACAACTTGTATTTCATATTTTGTGTTAAACTTTGGTCTCATCTGGCATATTATTTGGTGTAAGATAAAATCTAGAACCATAAAAACACGTTAACCCATGTCATTTTGTAGAGAAGTATTGATTTTATGTATGTGCTGTCTGAATCACTCAATATGAGCAAACTTGGATGGAAGTGTTCCCAGACTAATGTTACGTAATTGCTAATTTCTCTGGAATTACTGAACCGAATCACATCCGGTTTTCTTTAAAGTATAGCAATCCTCTAAAGGTGCGTTGTATTTTTTCTGAGACACCCTGTATATGGCAGACAGACAGATATCAGACAGATATCCATCGAACAAGGTGTACAAATACTTAAATGACATAATAAAAGTGAGCTTTATGAGACACCGGCGTAGTTTAACAATAAATACTGGTTTAACTTTGTAACAACGTATTGAGTCACCGTCGTATGGCAAATCGCTTAAGAGTCTCATGCGATGAGTTGTCTCATGCGATGTTCATGATGCACACTGCACAGATATGATCAAAGTGACCTTGATCTCTTCAAATAAACATTAATTTAATACATTAGAAGTAAAATGTTCATAAAGGTCGCATCAGTCATGTTCCCTAGCGTTTAGACTTTCATCAATTGTTGACATATGATAACAGTTTGTCTTTCAACTTCCTGAACAAACTACATGTAAACTCCAGTAGATATTCATGACGTAGCAAAGGACTTTGTTATAGGACTGCAGGGTGTCTTCTACGATGGCTGATTGATTTGATCATCCCAAAGGCCTGAGTCAGTCAGCTAGATCAGTAACAGTTGACATGTCATTCTGACCTTAAAATGAAGCCTCATATGGGACTATGAGTATCTGCTATATGTTTACGGTCTGTTTAGAATACTCCATAACAGTTTGCTGACTGTTATCCACCATTCAAATCAGAATTGCGCTTAAAATCAACAATCCGTTAAGAACCATAATTGGCTCAGCGACATCCAAGTTGTCATGTTATGTTCCAATGAAAAATATATATCGCTTAAGAATAATTTAATCTGATTTTTGTCCAGGTCTTAGGCTTTCCTTGTAGATAATGTGGAACTGTGTGCGCACCCCCACCCTCGTACGACATGTGTCAATACTGTAAATCGGAGGCTTCAAAAGTGTTTGCCATTTAAGATATCGCACCATTGACACTATTCCTTATCCTTCGTGCTCCTATTTAGTTGGGACGACCTGATTTCTGGAAAATAATGTATTTGTGTCGCAATTTGTCAAAGTGGAATTAATATTTACTTTACCCATAATATTATAATGACTGTTTAATTGTTTACATAGTTTAGTGTTGTATTTATGTCGAAATCATTAGACATTAGGCTATTCCAGGTGCGATCTACACCCTATAATAAGAGGAATAATATGTTTTCAGAATACATCTGGAAATCCAAGTGTTAAAGGCATATTATGTGGTCTTTTCCGGGGGGGGGGGGGGGGGGGGGGGGAGCACCTTCTATTCATGATTATTTTTAGATAGTAGATTTTCTCTACAGTATATATCATTGTATATAGGAGAGGAGGAGGTGCAGAGTTTGCCTAGAATAGCCCATTAAGTACTGGCTATATACTCAATTCCAGCTCAATCGTTGCCAATAGCCCATTTATTATAGGTACTGGCTATATCAGATTCCAGCTTGATCGTTGCTAAAAGCCCATTAAAGGCATATTATGTGATCTTTTCCAGGGAGCGCCCTCTATTCATGATTTCTTTTAGAAAGTAGATTTTCTTGCAGATTTACATTTCGGATCATAAATCATGAATATATTCCAAGTTACAGAGCGATACGATTCCTAATTACGCTCAAAATCATGGTTTTAGAGTGAATTTAGAGTAAAAAATAAGTTGTAAAAAGTAATTAGGAATCCTATCGCTCTGTAACTTGGAATGTATGTACGATTTATGATCAGAAATGTAATCTGCAAGAAAATCTGATTTCAATATTTTTTTCGAGGATTGAGGGCGTTCCCTGGAAAAGATCCCATAATATACCTTTAAGTGCTGGCTATATCCAATTCCAGCTCAATCGTTGCAAATAGCCCATTAAGTAGGGGAGAGCGGGGCGAGTCCGCCCTCGGGGCGAGTCCGCCCACCACGTGTTTCTCATCACGTGACTGTTGAAAAAGTATCAGACTGGTGTAATTTGGTTGCACCAGTCCTAGCAAAGTAACTATTAAAATTAGAGTGCTGAAAATATGGGGGTATGTATATAGCTAAGAAACGTAGCTTTCATTTGGAAGTAGGATAATGTTCTAACTTGTAAAATGAGTCCAATAGGCAAGCCTGAAAATTAGAGGGCGGACTCGCCCCGCTCTCCCCTACTGGTTATCCAATTTCAGCTCAATCGTTGCCAATAGCCCATTAAGTACTGGTTATCCAATTCCAGCTCAATCGTTGCCAAAGATTTATACATTATGATTAAGTCATACACTCTTTCACTGGAACAGTGAATATATCATGATATTTCTGTGAACTAGTTGATGAATACGAGAACATAGAACATTTGAAAGGAGCCTGGATGTTTTCCCCTGACATCGATACAGAGATATTGTTCTTCAATATTCATTTATATACTAATCAATCATACCCCAAAGATATATTCACTCAGACAAATCAGCCATATATTATATGCAATTGTATCTAAATACCTAATCTTGGACGTTTGAAACCAAACATATGTTAATATTTTGTGGGTTTTTTCAGGTGTATTAAAAATAATGATTAATCTGTATATCATAGACATGAGATCATGAGAGAGATGCAAACATTGTCTGTCCAGTTTAGTGGCCAGTGATCATGTTTTAAGTCCTTTATTTTACGACCTTGCGTATTGTATTAAGGTGTTTACTAGCATCTTACGGAGCAAAGTTCAATCTTTATCACCGTTTCTGTCTTGGTCAGCGTCGATGATATTTTAGATAATACTCGCTTTGCAAAAATTCATATAAAAACAACATCGTCGGTTGGAATACGCTGTCAAGTTGATATTCTGACTTACCTTTAAAATAGATGATAACTATTCCAAGCAAACTGATTCGAACCGCTAACCTTCCGATTTGATTAAAATCCTAATGTAATCGCCTAATGTAATTACCCAGCAGTCAATTCCAATCCAACTCAACGTTTAGTTGTGAGACGTTTTGTTATCGGTAATCAATAATAATACTTCTGAATCCACCTCTTGGTCATACGCATGAGTAACTATCCAGCCACTACTTTACTATCTGTAGGCAACAGTGTTATATTAACTTTGTCATTGAGTACGAGTTTGCAATGCGTGACCAATGAATAAGCACGTATCCGGCAATATCCTTTCATGCCGGGTGTGCGCGCGCAAATGCAAATAATATATGAACACACCCACCATTTGCCCACAAGAACACCCCTGCATGATTAATTTTACGGCCCGTGATATTTCACGATGTCGTGAAAGAACCAACTGGAAAGTCACAGTCTTCACATTCCTTACTCCAGTTGTCATAAGAACTGAACAGATGTTCAACATTTACATATCAAACATATCACGTAAACTGCATTATGTAATCCTTATTCCGTGCTATGCCAAATGGTAATCCTTTGAATCCTGGAGTTTCAATACATTGCATGCTAGTAGGATGTTACTGAATGTACATTTATACATGATATCCACATCGCACAAAAACAGAACTATTCGCTCCTGTTTTTGCAATATTGTAACTTTATATTAACACTTTCCACGCGGTAGTTGTCTGCAGACGACAGTTCCAAAATGTCACAATTCAAAAAAGTCAAAAGTATTGAATTTCATCAGCATTGGATGGAAAATGCATTGAAATAAGTACAAACATACTGTATTGGTTCAGTAATTCTTGAGATAAGACTTTAAAAGTTGGGAAAGGTTTCTGAAAAATCTGTTTTATATACTATAAAACTAATAGCCCTGTGGAAAGTGTTAAACCTGAGAACCTACTAGATGAGCCCCCACAGACGAACTTACTGGACAGTACTACAGAGTTACTATGAACAGATTCTAACCTTGACGTCAAATTCCCAAGAGAACTGTAGGCGGCAGCAACCTGGAATGGGAGCATGCCTTTAAGGTAAAACTAAAACTGACGGTTGTTGTCTCTTTTTGTCAAAGTCGATGACGACTTTGACATTTGAATTCAGATTCAGGTTTTGTGGTGGAGTCTATGAATTAATTTTATGTAGGCCTATTTTAAATCAGTATTTGTATCTATACACTCTTAGAAAAAATGGTTCGTTTAAGAACCCTTTTTTGTCCCGCGGGGAGCACCTTTTGGCCTAAAAGGTTCTAAAAAGAACCTTAGAATGGTTCTTTGAAGAACTTTCAAATTTTAAATAAGAACTAAAGGTATATTTACTTTTTTGTTTTTATGTAATATGCAAATTCAAGAGAAATGTAAACAAATTTAATCCTTTTCAACTGTTAAAAATCATTTCTTCTTGGCTAAAAACATTTTTTACCGTTTTACCAAGAACCATTGAGGGTTCTCCATAATTTTTTCCCAAAAGGTTCTTGAAGCTTGAGGAACCATTTTCTTGGCTTAAGAACCCTTTTAGAACCTTTTTTGGTTCTAAAAGGAACCCTATAGAATTTCATTGGGTTGCTTTTAGAACCAAAAAAGGTTCTAAAAGGGTTCTTTAGCCAAGAAAATGGTTCCTCAAGCTTCAAGAACCTTTTGGGGAAAAATTATGGAGAACCCTCAATGGTTCTTGGTAAAACGGTAAAAAATGTTTTTAGCCAAGAAGAAATGATTTTTAACAGTTGAAAAGGACTAAATTTGTTTACATTTCTCTTGAATTTGCATATTACATAAAAACAAAAAAGTAAATATACCTTTATGTCTTATTTAAAATTTGAAAGTTCTTCAAAGAACCATTCTAAGGTTCTTTTTAGAACCTTTTAGGCCAAAAGGTGCTCCCCGCGGGACAAAAAAGGGTTCTTAAACGAACCATTTTTTCTAAGAGTGTAGATGTCTTTAAAATGTATGAGATCTTGATACGAAAATATGAACATATATCATGTTGTTATTGTGGAGAAATAATTAAAATAATATTAAAAGATTGTCATTGTAATTTCGAAATGACAAAGAAGAAAAACATTTTTTTTTTAAAACCAAAAACTGATTTCGTTACGTTGTCACAATGTCTAAATATCGCGTGATTCTTATTCGTGTCCTCTGTTAATTTATTTCTCCGACTTTGACCAGTTATTTTAAATATCTTGTTATAGAAACGATTCGATGCCTTGCAACAAAATCGTATGTTAATTTCCATATTGTACATGCATTAATTATGATCTACACTGTGATTTTGTTACCCTTCGTCAAAACATATTTATCCTAAACGAAGAGGCGATTTCTTTTATTGCAGCGTATGGTACCGTTTTTATTTTCAGTTAATTTGTAACCGTTTTGAGTCATAGAGTTTCCTTTACAGCTAAATGAAAACTTATGATAAAACGCTTTTGGGGATAACTATCCCGGATGTGCTTGGTTCATCGAGGGTTCATCAGACTAATATGTTTTTATAGGGGAAAGTGTATACTTTAGGTCTCAGATAAAAACATTCCAGTATCGCACGATACTACTACAATTTCTTTGTTCCAGTATCGCCCGATACTGCTACACCAAATTGTGTTCCAGTATCTACTCTCTTCATGTAAAAGAGTGATAATGTCACTCGTTGTTCAGAGTGAAGTCATTGTCACTCGTAAAGAGTGATTTTTCACTCGGTGTCGAGTGACTTTTCACTCTGTGCGGTTAATGAGTTCAGAGTGAAATTATTGTCACTCGAAAAGAGTGATTTTCACTCTGTGTCGAGTGACTTTTCACTCTGTGCGAGTGATCAGTTGTACCAGATTTAATTTGAGAGCCGGAACACAATCAAATAGAAAAATATTCGAAAACTCAAAATATTCTTTATTTTATTAAATTTAAACATTATTGAAGTGATGATTAATGATGATATCAATGTTAATTGTTTCTGCAATGATTTTAAAGTCCAAATAATAATTAAATATAAATTACATTAATGAAACGCGTAAAAACATCGATAAAAAACACCATGGAAAGTAGATTTAGATACTTTACATAGAGAAATATCATGCTGAAATATGAGTGATAATGTAACATAGGCAAATGACAGCAGTTGTTTGGTCGAGAAAAGGTAAGTATAGTTTGGATAATGACTCTTTGGTTGTTATTCAAAATTTCTATTGAATTGCAAGTTATTCATGTGAATGTGATTAAGTTATTAAAATGTTCCATTATTGTTCACTCTCAATGAGGGTGAAGTTCACTCTAAATGAGCGAAATTCACTCCTTATATATTCACTCATTGTACACTCCAATGGAGTGATCACTGTAAGCACTCTTCAAAGAGTGAAAATTCACTCGTTCCTGGAGTGAACAAAATTCACTCTTTTTGGAGTGAAAATGGTTCCACTCTTTCAAGGAGTGACTTTCACTCTATTATAATAATCACTGTAGGCAATCCTTTGAAGAGTGAATATTCACTCCATTAGAGTGGAATTTCACTCTTTTACATTTAGAGAGTAGCGATACAGGAATGTTTTTATGTTCCTGTATCGAGCGATACTGGTACACATACTATCAGTAGTAATTTGTTCCAGTATTGAACGATACTGGTACATAATTGTGTTCCAGTATCCGCCGTAACATTTAAAATGTGCCAGTATCGTCAGTATCGGAGGATACTGGAACACTGCCTTTGTATCAAACGATACTTGGTGTTCCAATATCGGACGATACTTATACAGTACACAATTTGAGACCTAGAGTACACCTATTCCTAAATGTTTATCTTTAATACTAATGATGCCATTAAAAATTGATATGATATTAATAAACATTATGTTTTTCGCGAATGTTTACAATCCTTACCCAGTGGGCACTCAACCATATTTCAACGTTGAATCAACGTTGAAATATGGTTCGTTGTTAGACAACATGATTTCAACATCTTTTCAACTACATTATGTGCTTTGTTGAAGTAACGTTGAATATTGACGTTGATTCAACGTTGTTGAATGGACTTGCAAAAATCATGTTTCCAAAAATCAGTCTGGAGCTAATTTGCATATTTTACCTGGCCTTATATTAGCCGAGTATTTTGTGCATCGCTCATTAGCATTATTGCAATGGTACAACAATTAGTACCGGTGCTCGTTTGTACCATTACAGTTATGCTAATGAGCTAATTTGCACCTTTTATTCATTAAAACCTTTTATTTTATTTTATTGATGTTGATTCATTAATTTAACACCATTGAATGTATATTGATATACACTTATGCATATTTTCGCATTGGTTGAAGAAAGGTGATTGTTCACTAAACAAATGCATTATACATTGTGCAAGAACATAAACATCCAAAAGTCAATGCCCTTGTAGCCCCCCCCCCCCCCCCCCCCCCCCCTCTCCCCTCCTATCCCCTGGTGGTTGCCAAGCGATACAAAAGCTTCACAAAGTATATTTTTAGGAAGAAATCTACACATTTTCTGTTGATTCAACATCGTATTTCAATGTTGAATTCTGGTTAAGTAATTGAAATTTGGTTGGTATATCAACCGAATTTCGACTACGTGACCAAAATTCAACATTGAATCAACGTTGAAATATATGGTTGGTAAAAACTTTCAAATCCAACTGTTAATTCAACTATATTTCAACGTTGATTATAAACATTGATACAACGTTGTTACAATGTCATTTTGCCCGCTGGGTATGATAGTTATATGTTCGTACACAAATGTATTGTATCGAGAATCGTAACCTTGGATCTCATCCAAGTGTTTGTGTTTTACCTTCAGCTACATCCGGTGTTTTTATATATATATTTTTTATGAATTAAAAATCACTTTGACAGAATAAGTATCGTCTTACAAAGCGTTACCCATCCCCTAACATAAAAAGTTCCTGATCAGGTTTTTTAAATGTTAGCTAATTTAGCTAAAAATATGTTATACTTTAAACGAGCACACTTCCTCTCCACAATATGACACCTCATCAATAAAAAAACAACTAGTAGATACTTTTAAAGTTATATGATGACTTAATTAACCAGAATAAACGAGCACAAAGTTGCAGTAATATGATTTTCTATAAGATGCCACTGTCTAATGTGTGCTCAGCAATGCCAATTTGTGTGAAATGAACAGCTAACCATTCATCCGTACATGCCTAATCGGTTTCGAAACCACAAAAATCAATGACATTCCATACAAAAAAACACTTTTTCTTCTTCTTTAGGTGTGGTTACTAAAAGCATCATAACTTAAAAAGTGTCCACTCAATCTTTATGAATGAGGTGTCATATTTGGGACAGGGAATTTGCTTTGGATTTTGATACGGATTATCGATTTTAAATTAGCTAACATTGAAGTACCTGGTCAGGAACCCTTTGTGTGAGGTAGGTACATTTACGACGCTCCCTGTGGATGAACATTTATAGCCTTTACGAAATGTCTTAAAGGATTATAAAGATCATTCAACTATATTCTTTCGTCATTAATTTCAAACATAGGATACGCTATAATTCGTGCTTAAGTTATTATAAGTGAAATGTCTGTGAGAATCTTCGAATCCCATTAATGACATTATTTTGAGGTCTTAACATGACATAAATTGCCCGCTTATGAGCGCTATTAATTCGGTCTAGTAAACCTATTGTTATCAATTACTACGAGAGGATTACCTGGTTGTATATTTAAATTCGAGCAGTACTTCTTGCTAACTGCATGGGTGAGTTTCCATTATGTTGCAAATTACATCCATGCTCAGGCGTTTAAACTACTCAATGGGCATTGCAATACAGCCGGTTGGTTGCACACGAGAATTATGTCATTTATAGCAACCAGCTTTGATGGAAGGCGAATATTTAAATTTGTTGACGGTTTTTAGGGCAACAATTTATAGCGCTGCTAAGCGGGCCTTGTAGCGTAATGTGATACTCGCCATCCCCTCCATCCATATCGTGAAGAAAAAACCCAACCCATATCCATTGCCGTATGATACGTACATTATGTTGCCCTCTTAAACGTGAAACGAAGGAGGTAAACGTTGTCAGTGTGAGGCTAGCTGTAGACCCTCTTAATGGCCCGAACCGTGCACTATAGACGAGTCTGTAACTCACATCCTTGAACATTGAACATCTTTGATGGTGGAATATGATTCTACGTAAGATAAGGTGTATTTGAAGAGTGTGTACAGTCGCTGTCATGTTTGAGTGATATTATGGCATGATATATGAACCAGAAATGCAAACCTTATCACTTACAAATCCATCAAGTCTTTCACATTTGGTTTCTTCAAACAAACGTTACACGACAAATGATGCATAATTGGTCATTTCGAATGCGTGACTTACATGGTAAATGTTGTATACGAACGAAACGTTCATTCTAATACCCTTTCAGTCATATAAATGTCACAAAGGGCAATTTTGTAAAGATTTGTTGTGAAACAAGTGCTATAGTCGGTTTCTTAGTGAAAACGCCTTGAGGTGAAAGAACTTTGTCTTTGGAGTTTTGGTCACTTATATGGTGCTCCTCTTTTTTTTTGCTTTGCAAAATCGAAGATTAATTTATGTAACGAAATATTACCACGTGTACTCTTCAGTAGTCTTCACTAGCTACACTTTTAGTGTAGCATCATAATGACTATTGAATCACGTGCTTACAGTTATTTCATAAAAATAGATACTCTTAGTCTTAGCCTGTGATGTCTTTTGTCTTGTCTACTCAGCGTGTTTAGATGGTATGTGAATTAATTTGTCAAAATATTAAACAAATACGTTCATATTACAAATGTAGCAACCTTAAATTGGTTTCAGCAATCACCACTGGATATGGCAGCATTTAATTTTGAGCAAGTATCCGACAGACTTGGACTTAGGTACTTATTCTTCTGCCCGTGGACTGCACGCGATGAACGTAATATTCAAACAGCGCGAAACTACTGTGTGTCATGACGCGCGCCACATGCTGGAGAAGTATGATTGCTTTCTTTATGGTCGTCTGCTCATGGTGATATTTCCCGCGTTATTTCTGGAAACGATATTTCGTGAAATATGAACCAGATAAAAAGGGTGATTCCTTGAAATGTGTTAATCATTCAAATTGCAACTGTAATTAAACATATTCAGTGGTGGAACTTCAGATTTTTTTAAAACTAGCCAGTCGGGCAGGTAACTCACAGAATTTACCTGCCCGACAAAAATTCCACCAGCCCAAGGTTTTTTCATAATATTTTGCAGCAAACAATTAAGAGCAAGACTACTTTTGAATGATGATACAATTACATGTTTTTGTCTTTATTGTACGATGTTCCTCAGAACCCTAGCCCGTAACAGCTCCTCGTATTCATCATGTTCATCAATCCAATACTCTCTTTAATCTCCTATCAACCCGATCTCCTCTATCATCATGACACAGTCATCTGATGATGAAATTACACTGAACGTACTGCTACTTACACTATGAGGTTCAAAAGTGTTACCCGCCAGTCGGACGGGTACCTTTGCATCTTCACCCGCCCGACACGAAAGTTACCCGCTATGGGCGGGCGGGCGGGCGGGTCACAGGCTTATTTCCATCCCTGAATATATTGCATCTTTGACATACGTGAATTTTGTAAGTAAAAATCTAAAAGAGGTGCTATGTATTAGATTGCCACAAGACTCAGACAGAACAGCAATGTCGCAGTTTCAGATATTAACCGATACTGCGAGTACAATGTATTGAATGAAAAAAAGGAACACTCCGCGCCTTTCCACTTTTTAAAACATCAATAGATCACACGATTGGCTGTACCCTGACTATGTTCCCACTGTGTATTTAAAATAATTTGGGGTACGTGGAATATGGTTACTTTGGCATCGGCGGCTATGTGAAATTTCACGGCCCGTAAATGTTATCGCGCAGAGGGGTTGTAGTGGGCAAATGGTGGGTGTGTCAATGGTGTGTCTGCATGACGGTTAGCATGGTTAGTGAGCGACCTTATGGGTGAAAACAAACGGTATAGGTCGAAGCACGGTATGAAGCCGGGTCGAAATTATGGAATATTTTTAACTGACAAGTTTTATTTGTTAGTTTACAATGCTTTGCACGCAATTACATGAAGCCATTCAAATTCAGCATCAGTTTTGTTGTTGTAATAAAGCGCTCAACAAAAGAAATTCGTACACTTTGTTAAGGTCATTTAAAGTAACTTTCGATTATTGTTTTACCAAACAGGCTAAATAGACATTTGGATAAATCTTTTCGGCACATTTTGATACCAAACATGACACCTAACAAAAAAGATAAAGCATGATTAGCACCATTTATAGAAAATTAGTCACTTTTCAAAAGTCACATTTTCAATACACTACGCGGAAGAAAACACCAATTGTTAAATAAGCCGTATCAGTCCCGTGTTGATCGCTGCGCATTTCCCTAATTCAAATTCGGGTTAATTCCCGGGTAGTGTAATTAAAATGTGGCTTTTGAAAAGTGACTAATTTTCTTTCAATGGCGCTAATCATGGTTATCTTTGTTGCTAGGTGTTATTTTTGGTTTCAAAATGAGCCTAAAAAATCATCCAAATGTCTATTTAGCCTGTTTGGTAAAATAAATAAATGAAAGATACTTTAAATGATCTAAAAAAAGTGTACGACTATCTTTTGTTGAGCACTTTATAATTCAAGATGTCCCCTCTAAGTTGATTAGAAACGTATATAGCCTACTACAAGCATGTGCAACCTTGTCTACCACGCGGGCCGCATTGTGATTTTGAGATCCATTCACGGGCCGCAGTGAATGTCAAACATTCCAAAACACATCCGGATACCCGCTTCTCTTCGCCATTTTAACCAGGGATTTTAACACGCAATCACAAATTTGTTTTGATGAAAGAAATGCGCGCATAGCGCGCGAAAATTTCAATTTTACACTCATTTTTGCTATGATTGAGGTACATTTCTGCTTTAAACAAGTTTCTACCAAAAGAAAATTCATTTGGGGTACACATGCGCAAGTAGCGCGCGAAACAATTAGGTCTGTGCACTTTTGACCATCATAATTCCATGATTCCTCTTGTCTAATTAACCGACAGTGCCAATCTCAACCCCTCTGGCTAAATCAATTCGCTATTAGTGTAACCTAGGGAGTTCCGGTTAAAACGGGCCGCATCAATGGGAATTTTGGGATTGCTTCGCGGGCCGCAGGTTGCACACGCTTGGCCTACTACATGACTTTTTAAAATCTCTTCCAATATTGTTCATGAAAAGAGGCGTCGAATTTGATAGCGAGAAGGCAGAATTCGAGGTACGTAGGCCTAACCAATATCTACAAAATACAATGTATTGACTGAGCAATGAATCGGCAAACATTAAACATGGCATTACGTGCCTCTCTTATAACACCGTCAGCGTTATCACATGATTGGCTTTGCAATGATCACATGTCCCCACGGTGCATTTAACATTTAGATGCGTGGAGAACAGTTGGCAACTTCCACGAGCGGCTATGTGAAAATTCACGGCATGTAAATTGTATTGAGTAGAGGTGTTTTTCTAGTGGGCAAATGGTGGGTGTGACCGGGGTGTGTCTGTGGCGCTTATCATGGATAGTGAGCGACATTACTGGTGAAAAAACCGGATAGATGTAAAAGTTGAAGCATGGTATGACGCCGGGTTGAAATTATGGAATATTTTAACGGAAAAGTTTTTAATGATTTGCACGCAATATTTCTTACATAGTCATTCAACAAATTCGGCATGATGTTGTTGTAGCAATGTTAGTATTACATTTACTATACACGCGGAATCACGATTTCCCCTCTAGCTGATTAGAAACGGGCAAGTAATTCATGATTGTTTTTCAAATATTGCTCATGAAAAGAGCCGTTGAATTTGTTAGTAAAGAAATCGAATTCTAGGTAAGACTACCAGGACGCATTTTAGATATGTTACCAATATCTAAAAAATACAATGTATTGAGCAACAAATTGGCAAATATAAAAAAATGACATCACGTGTCTCTCCTTTAGAACACCGTCACATAATACACCTATCAGTTGTAAGACGCACTATACGACCCCCGGGAGTGGTGCGTCACTTTACCGAGGTGCGTCAACTTCTCATGTACCATGACGCAGCCTGTGTCAAAAAAACGACGGACCATTGCCATCCAAATACGCACCCTCAGTCAACTATCAGCCCATTCGCACCCATGTAAAATGACGGACCTTTACGCACCCTCCGTCATTTTTTTGACGGACCAAAGGCTGCCACTGACGTTCCCCACGTCAAGAATTATTGGTAAACGACGCACCCACGACGCACCTCTCCCGGGGGTCGTATATTGCGTCTTACAACTGATGATAGGTGTATAAGCTACGGTATATTACATGATCAATGATTGGCTTTGCAATGATCACATGTCCCCACGGTGCATTTATTGTTTAGATGCGTGGATAATAATTGGCAACTTTCACGAGCGGCTATGTGAAAATTCACGCCTCGTAAATTGTATTGAGTGGAGGTGTTCGAGTGGGCGAATGGTTGGTGTGTCTAGCATGTCTAGGGTGTATCTGTGGCGCTTAACATGGCTAGTGAGCGACCGTATGGTTGCACAAGACGGCGTAAGGTCGAAACACGGTATGAAGCTGAGATCTTCTTGCAATTGTTAACTATTTAGTACGGCTAATAGTCAATAATGCTTTGCACGCAATATTTATTACATTTAGTCATTCAATCCAATCCAGTATGAGTTTTGTTGTTTTATGAATAGTGTTAGTATTAAATATTTACGAGATAAGAGTCAATATAGCCCCTCTAGTTGATTATAATTGCCAAACACTTTAGACACTAATGTAACTTGTATCCATCTTTGAAAACATTCGTAAATAGTTCATGCCAATTGTCAAGTCAATTGTCCGGATTGTTAAATGCAGATCAAGAATTGTTGAATTAGATTTTGAATAGGCATAACCGAGGTAACACAACAATGGCGTGATCTGATATTTAAATAGTATCTACGTTCAAATTCAATGTCTTAGAGCGTGTTGGCGCAGCGGTAGATACCCTCGCTTTACACCAATGAATCCCGGGTTCGAAATCTGTGCTCGGTCGGGCTTTAAGTGCATTTGGTTTATCACGATCCATACACGCTCTCGCAGGTTTTCTCCGGGATCTCGGGTTTCCTCCTGCTTTCAAAATCTGTGATTAGTTGTTTCGGTTATCAAAAACTTCCTTGACCCGATGGTATTTGGGGAGCTGCATTGAAAAATGGTGGATGTTACAATCTAAGTGCGGATAGGTTTGCGCTAGAAATTGGCAGCACCCTAGTTGATGCGACCTGATTCTGATGATTCACCAGCAGCGAAAGTTACAGCGCTTTGATCACTTTGGAAAGTTTATAAATACTTAATTATTATTATTATTAAAAGACTTATTGGCAAAAAATGAACATCGCGGCAATTTCCTGCTGAGAACACCAACACTGTCAGAACCTCTCATGTTTGGCTCTGCATTGATCACATAAACTGCTCACAAAAAGTATCGAAACACTTAGAAATGATCCAATATATAACGGCTCGAAAGGGTATGCATTAATCGGAGCAAATAACCAAGTGCATAATTTTGTTCTGCTTATTTTGACACCTCGTGACAATCACCCTATAGAAAGAGGTTTGCATTACTGTTTAGAATGATCAGATTCGTGATTTTCAATAGGGATGAGTGTCACCTTGGAAACTGGACCCACGATCATTGAAATGACAATAACTCCGCTCCGCAACATCGTATCTCAACGATTGAGGTGTCAAAATACGCAGAACAAAATTATGCACTTGGTTATTTGCTTCGATTAATGCATACCTTTTCGAGCCGTTATATATTGGATCATTTCTAAGTGTTTCGATACTTTTTGTGAGCAGTTTATGTCCCTACGGTGCATTTAATTTAAAATGTAGATGCGTGGAGAATAGTTGGGTGTATGGCTGGCAACTTTCACGAGCGGCTTATGTGAAATTTCACTGCACGTAAATTGTATCGCGCGGAGGTGTTCTAGTGTGTACTTGATGGGTGTGTTTGGGGTGTGTCCGTTGCGAGTAAAGAGACATGTGGATATCGATTAGATGGTGCTGGGATGGTCGAAGTACGGAATGCAGTCGAGTTCCTCTTGATAATGTGTATATTGTCAATGGTGTATTTTCAGAGCGGTGATCTGATGCCAGATTGTTTCTGAATTTACTTCCAATTTTAACATGAACATTTCATGAAATTTCAGGATCAGCGAAATGTGTTTGTATTTTTTGACGATGTTTTTTCTTATATTTACTTTTCCCAGGACGTTCCAGTGGTGTTTGATCAAAATACAAGTGTTTCTATGCAATATGATTGAATCAATAATCCATGTGTATACAACCGGTTCAAATCGTGCCAGCATAATAGAGCCCCGGCCCGATCTCAATATTAATTTGCTCTAGTTCTGAAATTATTTGTAACATAATTTCGACTTCCCTTTTGAATCTTTCAGAATTTACAAACTACATATTCAGCGCTGGAATAAATATAAATTGTAGAAATGGATCTCATCGCGGCACCTTGCTTTTAGATAAATGGAATTACATTCATCACAAAGGAAATTAATATCAGCAACATTGAAGTAGCACACCTCGGAATTGGAATCGTCATGCCATCACATTCTTTTGTAACAAGAAAATGTATAACAATAAGAATAAATTTCAAGTATTAGATGAATGAATAATGCATTTGAACGAACAGGATATAGTAACATACAGACAGACGGTTCCTATTTCTCATATACAAATAAAAGAGAATTGAGGATGGTATACAAAAATCTGTCACCAAGTGATCCGATTTGAATTCCTTTGGCTTATGATTTCCGGGGAGTCTTATTGAAGATGATTTGTATACAATTCATATACAATCTTATTTTTGTTTTGTTTCGAACCAATCAGAGGACAGGACACCGAAATACGCGAAAAATGCGTAATTGTGCTCCGCCGCGCGCACCGTACAGTTCGCGCACCACGCACTTTGTGTTGATTCGTTGTTCAGGCTTCACGGGTTAGCCAATTTTTACTGTACTGCGGGTATTAACAAACTTGTTTAAATGTTTTAGTCGTTACAAAGATATTTGAAGTATGCCCGAATTTTGATTTGTATTGTGTCGTGTATGAAGGTCAATCCATGCGTAAGATGTATTTCTCGAGCAATTTAAAAAAATCAATGAAATTGCGCTAATGTTGATATGGATCGTGACATTTTCACAAAATAACATCAGTGCGCGTGCATTGATTCTTTTTCTTTCTTCTCGATAAACACACACACACAGCCGAAACTGTTTCAGTCTTCAAATAGCATCTTAAAACGCACCTTTTTCGGACTTACTATACTGGTTAATCTGAAATAATTTGCGTTGTAAAATTGTTTTTATCGACAACCCTGGTGGTTTTGTACATTTTTAACTTTTTGAATCTTTTTAACTGCCTGATCATATATGCCGTATCTTTTATATTATGTAATTCCTGGTTTTATGTGTGCTTATACTTGCTGATATATAATGTTTTTGATTTTTATGCTATGTAAAGCGCTTAGTGACTTCTGTTTTAAGCGCTTAATAAATGTACTTTATTATTATTATTTTTATAGGGCCTATGTATATTTACCTATATTGAACGGTCATCCAGAACCTAAGGAGTACCACTACACAAATGAGGCAAATAATACAGAGCGGTACAGATGACAGCGGGATATAGTTTCACCATATCCCTCATGAGCGGTCAATATTTATTTTACATGCTTCATTGAATTGTACAACTTGTATGGTGCAAGATTTTGCCAAAGTAGTGTTCACCGATAGTCTATTTTGATATGTTTTAAATCTATTAACATCTATTTCAAGTAACGTACACGCACTGAGCTTTTCGCCTAATTAATAACATGTAAAATCACCGTCTTTGGTCAAATGGACTTTAAATATCTGTTGTGTTTTGTGCCGCAGTGCTGCAATTGTAGAGGTGTTTCTTCACTCGTTAAACATGTTCAAGCTATATCTGTTGAAAATAATGCGAATACCACAACACTTCTAGCCGACAGCAAGAGCTGAAGGCGAAATATTGCCAGATTTACGGGCACCTGATTGAAATACTTGATCAGCTGTTAAATCTCAAATGGCTGCGTGTATAAATCGATTGACCTTTCCGATAGTTACGCATGCGCAGTAGTAGAAAAATCTATGGCTGATGCCAACTTTTTTGTTCATTTTTGAGCTACCTTTACCTCTATTTGTATATGATAACGTGGGTCGATAGTAAAATAAGGAGCATGTATGAATAAATGGTACCAGTTATATTGCTAGGGATCATCTCAAAATTATTATCGCTCTAAGTTTTCTGTTCTTTTCGGGTCGTGAAAGTTAGGACTTTTGGAAGGGAACCTACAATGAAGAATGCTTTGAAATAATTATGATACCGTGAACGTGCGTGAGTGTGACATCTTGTGTTGTGGGAATGTTAATAAATCTTCTCTTGCTGCATTCATGATGTAAAGCATCCTTGTCCTCTCATATGATATTCTGTTTAAATATGAACACCATCCATCTTTTTTCGCTCGTAAGAATGATTGAATACAAGCGTAGATCCTTAACACTTTCAACGCGGCAGGCGTCTGCAGACGACTTTCAAAAATGTCACAAAATGTTTAAAAATGTCCAAATTATTGAATTTCATTACCATTTTGGATTCACCACAAGAAATGCATTACAATAAGTACAAGCATGCCTAGTATTGGTTCAGTAATTCTTGAGATAGACTTTGAAAGCTGGGAAAGGTTTCTGAAAAATCTGTTTTGTATGTCAAAACTAATAGCCGCGTGGAAAGTGTTATACAAGTTAATGGAACGAAAGAGCACTTAATTGTTATCACGATGGATGTAACAGCTGAGGCCATTATATAGTAGAGATAACGGTTTACTACACATTTAACCATGTGGAATGAGGCAAACATGACGATCTATTTGATAGATAATACATTACGGGAACATTTATTGGTTCTAAAGTGCACATGGCATTAAAGGGACATTAAGTGGTGTTGAAAAGTTTAAATGTTTAAAAATTTACTTCAGAATTCAAGATGAACATTAAAAATCGCCATTATTGTTGTTTCTACTAACAAAAAACACAGCAAAACTAGATTAAAACAATATCATCGCTATTTATTGAAAAACGCCCTCTATGCAAATATGGTTCGCGTTATGTATCACGCGTACTGCACGGGGATACTGTCGGACGTAAAATGCTGGTCCCGCGGGACCAGCATTTTTTGAATCGACGTTTTCTGGTACAAAGAGAGCTGATTTTTCTTAATCCTTATAGGTGTAAGTTCATACATGTAATACAATTATAAAAATAAACTAATCTCAGTTTTTATCATAATTGAGGGCGCTGCCTCCAACACATCTCTTAGTGTCCCTTTAATGTCCATTCGTTGTTCAATCATGTTCAGACCTATTCACTATTCCAGGTCTTTCAACTGCATAACAATCTCAAGATAATTGTTTGATAAAATAAATTATGCATAATTGTTCGTAGCTGATTTGCTATATACACCTAGCACAAAAAGTCCCTGGCCAGGTGCTTTTATGTTGGCTAATTCAAAATAGATATTCGGTACCAAAAATGTGTGTGTAAAGACTCACAGCTAATCAGCAAAAGACGTTTAATCTTCACAGCTAACACACCCTTAATACCGCAATCACTCCAGACCCATTCATCCAGGTACCTAGGTGGCTGGTTCAGATAGCACACAGTTATGACATTAATCATACACAAATCAATGATATCCCATGAAAACAATTTCTAGTGCAACTTTGCTGATGTTATGCGCGGTCATTGAAATCGCCATAACTTTAAAAGTATCCATTCAATTTTGTTTGATATCAAACTGCGGAGAAAGAAATTTGCTCATTCAATGTTTATCTCAGATTTTTGGTACCGATCATCTATTTTGAATTAGCCAACATCAAATCAGCTGGTCAGGGACACTCTCAGGTAAATTGAAGGGGTAACAAAAAAGTTCATGGTCCTATACTACATAAGGCCCACAAAAAAAAAGAGTTTGATTGGCCTAACCCGACAGACCCTAAATACATCGCCGACTCTAAATATTTTTCATTATTTTAAGGGAGGAAAAAAAGAAAAAAGAAAAAACATTACGAAAATGTTTTTAAAAAATTAAGAAAATTTAAAAAATAAAAATAAAAAAAAGTATAAAAATTGAGCAAAGTATTATAGTTTCTGACTGTTTGCTTTCAT
This sequence comes from Ophiura sarsii, assembly GCA_035610835.1. NCBI lineage: Eukaryota > Metazoa > Echinodermata > Ophiuroidea > Amphilepidida > Ophiuridae > Ophiura > Ophiura sarsii. The sequence continues at coordinate 192,517 of CM069454.1, read as the reverse complement.
TTTCGGCAATTTAAAGTCCCAAAAGCAAGTGATTTAAAAAAAAAATCCCGACCGACCTACCCTATTTGTTTTTGTCATGTTAGGCCAATCAAACCATTTTTTTTAGGCCTTATTATATCATTTCAGGTAATGTACACGATGGGCCCTGGCCCTCAACGAATACCTTTCAGCAAGTATTATAAGGTAGAATACAAGGTAAAGTGGGGAAATGAAAATATTCTTTAAATCTTTAAGGCAATCATTGCTTTATCAGGAACCAATGAGCGGCGACCTTTGACGAGCAGTGCTCAGGAATGTGATTTCGTGTTTTTCCTAAAACCACAATAACCTTTTGTATTTTTATCGCTTCAACGTTTGTGTATATCTTAAAAACGCTAGGTATTTTCAAACATAATACCCACCCGACTAATTGCTTCAGGTATTGGATAAAATAGCATTTACATAATATACGTTATACATCTCAAACACAATGCATCGAGATTCAATGAGAAAAGCTCAAAGTGCAGTATGTTACTGACCGACCAAGACAAATAGGTTAAGAAATCTTTCGAAAATGGACTTGAAGGGGGTGAAATAAGTCGAAGCATTAGCATGATTAAGGCTTATATTACGCTGGATACCTCCCTGGGGGCAAGGCAACAAGTCTCAAAAGAAAGTGAAGAGGGAAGTAAGAAAAGAATGTTAAAATAGCTTCCGTGCGTCATATTGTTGGGTCGTTTACATGTAGGACTCATAAACTGAGCTAAATAATCGTGTTGAGGGCTGATGCTGAAAGTATTTTCAATTAGGCATCAATGTGATTCATACCGCACCCGCCTTTTCACTCTTTTCAAGGGTAGTTGGGGGGGGGGGGGGGGTGGGGGGGGGGGGGTGGGGGGGTGGGGGGCGGGGCGCTTTTCACTCTTTTCAAGGTGGGGGGGGGGGGGGCGTGGGCATGAGGGAAATGAGTGGGACAGCCCTGTGACCAGGAGGTCAGGGATATAACCGACTATTTTTGTTGTTAAATATACATAGATTTTTTTTAAATTCATTCGGGGAGAGGGAGCGGGCAGGCGCGTACCGCGGCATGTGAGCCAGGGGGGGGGGGGGGGGCAGAAGTATGTCGTCCCGGTAGTGGCGTAAATTTCCCGGTAAATTTTCGTAAAAGGTTGCCCCAAATTATTCCCAGTCAGTCAACTCGTGAATTTCACGTAAGTGGGGGGGGGGGGGGGGGGGGGGGGGGGGGGGGGGGGGGGGGGGGGGGGGGGGGTAGGATCAAAAAAATTCGCACGGTCAAAAAATTTCGCATAGTCACAAAATTTCGCACAGTCACAAAATTTCGCAAAGTCACAACATTTCGCACGGTCACAAAATTTTGGAGACTCAAAAAAGCACAACAGTTAACAAATAATGCCAATTCCTCGGTGTTTGCAACTTGCCCCCCTGCCCCCCCCCCCCCGGTCGGTACGCCACTGGGAGCGGGCAGGGGGAGTGCCTCCTGGCGGGGGGGGGGGGGGGGGGCTGGTTTGGTCACGACGATACACTAGATCTGATGATTCGTTCATATGAAAACTTTAATCATTTTCTTCATCTTTAGATTCACAAAATTGATGGATATAAAAATACGAGACGAGAAACTAGACCACTTATGAAAACAATTGTACAGCCACAGAAAGCAGCTTTTAGTGTTTAGATTTCACTTTTATACTTATGTTTTTTGATAAACTCTTGAAACGCATGTGACCTATATACAGAGTTCAAGAAAATTATACTAATCCATCTAAGCCGGCACATCATAATTTCCTATAATTTCGCTGTCTTTCACTCAAATATATTATTAGACATATTGGCACCAGTTGTAAAACCCTTTTTGGTTTATTTTATATCAGCTTACAAATTGTTAAAGGGGGAAAACCCCACTCGACAGCCAGTTTCTTAGGGAATTCCCCTTAGTTAGAATTTCTTCATGTAACTTTGTTGTGTCTGTCATCAAGTGATCAGGACGTTAAGAAAGCTGGCCATGGTAGGCTCTAGTCTTTCAAGTACAAATCCAGAGGTGGTATCGGGTGGGTATACATGTATACGGTATATTAATCGCCATTACCAGCATGGTATTGCGTCTGGGGTTGATTAACACAAAACCTGCTTTAAAAGTAAATGCTCATTAGACTGAAATCAAGTCTATTACCGATATGTCAGCTTCTTGTTAACAAAAACGTTATGGATGAAATAAAGAACAAAAATCGATTAATGTAAAAACAACGACTCTTAATTCTGATTTGATTTTGTAAAATTCAGAATTTGATAATAGTTAAAACTTTTTGAAACCGTTTGGTTTTTAATCAGATTAAAATTGAGTGGAAACCTAGAATATGTTTCAGGTTTTTGTTAGTACTATTTACTTGCTATAGTTACAACTAGGGCAAGTCATTATTAGAGTCTTGCGTGCGTCGCGCAACAGAAAGTCCTGCGACCCACCAGGTATGCCCTACTAATAAAATACCAGACCAGAAAGAAAAACAAGATGATCGCGCTTCCCATAATGCAATAGCCTTTAACATTTTCCCGCGCTGATTTGTAATCCATAGTTCATATAAAAAAACACTTTTAATAACACAATTATCAGAGCACTAGGCCTATATCTGGGCCCTTTTACGGACAACTTAAGATCATTCTTAAAGAGGACTTAAAAAGAGAGATTCTAACTCAGTCTTCTTAAAGGGGCATTGAGAGTTGTATTGATATACTAAATGAGCAAATAACGTAAAGATAATCATCAACATCATAGCCCAAATCTAAAATGTCATACAATTCCGACATCGCCTTCATGCCAAATAAGCAAATAACGGCACTTCCTGGTTGAGATTTGCCGCGAAAATCCGCAAGTAAAACGATAGCATAACTTCCGAATTCAGCACCTAGTTTCGATATAATCATATCGAAACTAAGAAAATCATGACATTTTATATGATGAACGGCGAATGTTGGTAAACTGTTTCAGATGGTAGTTAGTGTATGCCTAAGTATTACTTTGATGCAAAAAACTGATTTCCAGGATAATTGAGGGCGCACTCCCATACGTATCTCTCACTGCCCCTTTAAAAAATACTAATGATTTGTTCATTTGAGTTAAACCAAAGACATTAGAAAGGAGAGGTAAGATCCAGCGATAAATCTGTTCGTATCGCAAAGCATTATGGGATTGATAAGATATCGTGTCTCTGATACCAGACGACACTAATCATCCGGGTTCTCACCTTTCGGATGTGGTAATTCAACGCCACGTTTAAACACTATAATATGAAATATCTGGGACAACATAGATGCTAGACTTTAAGCAAGCCAAAAAACGCAAGAAAGAGTTCTATACAGACAATGTAGAAGCAAACTTGTATCAAGACTAATTGATGGGCTGCATCCCGGGTTGCATTCGGTAGTTGTGACAAATGTTGTGCCAGTTGGAGAGCGCAGGCAGGGCTGACCATGCTAAGGGACGCACCATTAGATTTCCAGGGAGGGGGTAGGAAGTTTTTGGAAAAAAAAAATTCACCCTCTATGTAGGCCCAAAAAAAAAAATTCCCCCCCTGATGAGTAAAAAAAAAAAAAAAAAAAATTCTACCCCCACCCAACTCAATATGAATGAATACATTAAAAAAAAAAATTCCCCCCTTACGGCAGCAAAAAAAAAAAATTTCACCCCCGGACCCAACTTCCTACCCCCCCCCCCCCCCCTGGAAATCAAATAGTGCGTCCCTAACCCGTAAACGTCACATCATCATGTATGGCATACCGGGCGCTGCAATTAATATGCACGTAAGACTAGTGCCCTGCCCCCGACACACCAGTGACACACCCACAAAAGCACTGCACATCAGAATGGTTTGTGGTATTATGGATGGACCATGCCCGGGACCATGATCTCTTTACCCATGTTAACGCACACAATTATATGGCATTGAATTGATCCATAAACATTACTTTTTTCATGCATTTTGCACCCTGCATGCCTGGTCTGCTTATAACATTATTGTTTCCACGAACTTTGCAATCTGATCAATTTACAAGTGTTTGTAAAAACTATTGGCATGAGGAAAATGGAATTTGAAGTGAGAAATGTTATTTTTGTCGCCTTAGGTCCACTTTTTGAACTCGGTAACATGTCAAGTTTGCAAAAGGTATACTTTCTCCTTTTTCTTTTACTTCCCCATAAATATGCATAGCTTTCTCCTTCTTTTTTTTGGTTGTAATTCGGAAATTGCAGCCGCGGGTTTATTCAAAAATTGAAATACAGGGCATGTTAAAAACTGCCCCATGAGGGGAAGGGACGAAATAATTAGAATCACATGATTTAAAAAACCACAAAATAAACTGTTGGACCTCTATCAATCACAATTTACCCCACATTTCACCCCTTACTCGCGAGATATGATTAATTCAGTATAACAAGAATGCGAATCCCACTTTGGCCACTTTTGATAATTATTTGTTTATGTAGGCTACATTACATGGGACCGGTATGACGACATCAATGTATCATCTTATATTATACACTAAACCTGTTGCGAAGATAGAGCTGATTTCAACAAGGGACATATTTCATCCCATCGGATATCGCGCTAAGTGAACCATTTACCGGGGTATCCACAGAGGTTTATTCATCCAGGGGTACATACTCGATTTTAACCCCCAGGTTTCTACTACTATAAAGTTCGATTAAAGTTCAAAAATTGATTGTATGTTGTGGTCACGTGTACTAACAAGTCTGATGATCGGTTTGGGAGTGGAATTTTGGAATTTTAGTCAATTGTATCTTGGTTAAGAAAATGTTAACATTTCCACGCGGCAGGCGTCAGCAGACGGACATTCCAGAATGTCACTAATATTACAAACATATACACTCTAAAAACTGTGTTTAGCGTGTAAACACTTTTCTAAACACATTCTTGCCATCACTTTGTAAACATGTTCAGAGGCTAAACATGGCTAAACATCATGTGTCAAATCACTAAACATTGGTGTTCAATTTCTAAACACTAACAGTCAATACGCTAAACATACCTTTTCTAAACACATCTTTGCCATCACTTTCTAAACACACTTTTTAGAGTGTACCTATAGTATTGATTCTGTAATCCTTGAGATAGACCTTGAAAGTTGGGGAAGGTTTCTGAAGAAACATTTATCATGTTTATGGTAAAACCAAATAGCCGCGTAAAAGATCTGTCGCTATGTGACATTTTGGGAAAATGTGTACGTCGAAAATATAACATTGAATAGGGTGCGTGCTTTACGGACTCCCCATTATAGTGATAATACCTGAGACGATTCGTCTCAGATAATACACTCCCCAAGGCCCAAATGAGGAAAGATGGTATTATGTACACTCTAAAAACTGTGTTTAGCGAGTAAACACTTTTCTAAACACATTCTTGCCATCACTTTGTAAACATGTTTCTAAGAGGCTATAAAAACGTGGCTAAACGTCATGTGTCAAATCACTAAACATTGGTGTTCAATTTCTAAACACTAACAGTCAATACGCTAAACATACCTTTTCTAAACACATCTTTATTTTAAGTAGTAAGAAAAAGACTCTATTTTCCCCAGTTGGTAAGGCAAAAAAAAAAAAGGTTTGTCTCAGATGACCCGCGCGCATTCCCGAAACCGCCCGCGTAAGCTTTTTTTTTAGTGGATTTTTTTTTTTTTTTCAATTTATTTATTTTTTCCAATTTTTTTCCTATTTTTTTTCCCAATTTTTTTTTCTTTTCCAATTTTCTCAAAAAAATCTTGCAAAATCCAACTTTTTGACCAAACAAATGACGATCAGGTCTAAATTGAAAAAAAAATAAAAATAAAAAAATCCGCAGACCGCATTAGATTTTCAGTCTCTCATGTCATCTGAGACAAACCTTCTTTTTTTTTGGCCTAAGTGGCAATGTCGAGTCATCCGCAACTGAACTGACATTTTCAAATGCCACTTGCAATGGGATTATTAAACTTCATATGAAATTGAATGTCACTGAATTATTTGGTTAATCTTGTAGCGTCTGTGCTAACATGTGTTATCACAAGACCCCTTCAGCGCAGCATTCAGGTCACAAATAATCCGAGAGCACTTCAGATCAAACAAGAAGAGTCTTAAAAAAGACAATCATCGCTCAGATGAGGTAGATTAAAAGCTTATTATTAAATTAATTTTAATTAATGGCCTCCATTGAATAAACTTTATTGAATGTGGATAAATGGAAATGTATCATAACTATAAATACAGCACGGACACGTACTCCCTCATTTGTATTAATGTGTTTATCTATTTATTTATATAATGATTAATCTATAAATAAATAACTTCATTTATTCATATGATTTGAAAATCATAGTTTGTAATGTTCGAAAATCAAGTAAATAAATAGCTAAATACAATTAAATCAATTTAATAATTGAATTGAATCACTACATCAATCAATAATTCATTTATTTACTAATTCATTAATTAACTAATTAATAAAATTATTAATTATTATTATGAATTGATGTTGTCTATTAATTAATTAGATTTATCAAATACACTACTTATTCCAACAGTTCATTCATTGATATTATTTGATAATAAAAGCATCAAAAAATATATCAATTTTATTGGGGGGGGGGGGGGCAGGGAGGGGCAGGGGGGGGGGGGACTGGGGGAAACAAAACTCGCACAGTCCAATAAACAGCACAGTCAACAACTAATGGCCAATCCTCCAGGTTTTCATCACTTTTCTCTAACATTTTCTTTCATTTTGCCGACTACATGTACAAATTTGCAGACTATTTGACTATTTGGGTAACACCCCCCCCCCCTCCCCACAAACAACCTCTAGCCACGGTCCTGCCCCCAACTGGCAATAATTTCCCCCGACTGATTTCAAAAGTGAGGGGTCACGGTGGCGGCCACCCCTTTGCGCACGCTAGGCTATTTTCATTACAGTGGTACACTGTACAGAGATGACTTGGTGCATGAAAGTGCTTGGTGTGAGGTCATATAATAGTGATAAAGATAGGATGAGCTGGAACACAGCACTCTAAAGCTGTGATAAAATGGCTGCATGAAAGTGTCCTTGACCGGGGGTCACAACATAGAATTAGACCATCTGCGATGGAAAAATCATTCAAATTGCATAAAATCGTAGACGTTCAATTTCCAGTCCTGTAAAAACATATGCTTTTATATAGGCCAATGTCACTTGTTTCAAAGTGGATTACGTTTCGATAGGAGCAGTGACGTAGCTGTCTGTCTGGAAACCAAATTGTTTACACACGTGTGCTAAGGGAACAGTCATTTTCTACACCAAACAAACCGGGAATGTGTAATTGGAAACTGTCAGAACCAGTGTCATGGGCGTATACTATAGAGGGGGAAGGAGAATCCCCCTGCCGGAATGAAACGATAAACTCTATATTAACAAAAGTAGTCGGTTATGCCTTCTCCTTCTGATCACAGGCCTGTCGCCCGCCCCTCGTGCCACGCCCCAGAAAATAATAAAACAATCGATGTTCCTAAGGCTAGTTAAACTACTGACCAGTAGACCCAACTTTTTGCAACCGAGATTGCACCGTAAGCCCTTTCAATGACTGACAATAAATTAAAATCCCAACCCTTACTAGGCCTATTCTTCTTCTGACAAAATACGTTTCAAAATTAATGAAAGAAATGTACACGTGAGTATGACGTCACATCCAAGTCATTACATGTGACCGTGTCTGTCTGACATACATGTAGGACTGGGATGTCACGTATGAGGTTGACTTGATGTCAATCATATCGGATTTAATACACATCTCTCACCTATGTTAGAGTATCATCTGCCCTATATCGATGTCACATGACTTGTCACACATGCTTCAAACTGACAGGCCGAGTCTGTATCTGTATAGGCCGACATGTCGAGAGGGCTGGTCGAGTAAAAGGTATATTATGTGATCTTTTCCAGGGGACGCCCTCAATCCTCGAAAACAATTGGAAGCAGATTTTCTTGCAGATTTACTTGTCTGATCATGAATCATAAATATATTCCAACTTACAGAGCGATATGATTCCTAATAACCTCAAAATCATAGTTTTAGAGTGAATTTAGAGTAAAATTTGAAAAAAAAATAGATTGTACCGCTCGGTACAATCTATTTTCAAACCATGATTTTGAAGTAATTAGGAATCGTATCTATCTGTAACTTAGAAGATCTTTATGATTTATGATCAAAAATGCAAATCTGCAAGAAAATCTGCTTTCATAAAAAAAAATCAATGATAGAGGGCGCTACTTGGAAAATATCACATAATGTGCCTTTAACTGTTGCAGCATATCACGTATCTGTACTGAAAAGCCTCGATCGTTTGTCTCCAACTTTGGACACTTGGCCAGTATACATGTACAGCCAGGCCCGTCACCAGCTTTTGCCCAAGGGGGGGTGCGTTTTCACTAAAATACTGAAAGAAAAGAAATATTTCCGATATTGCAAAATGTACTAAACGTTGCCGCAGGCAGCGTCCCACGCCGACGGCGTGGTTATAGGTCATTTGTGTCCCAGGCGGGGGTCCAAGGGGCAGAGCCCCAGGCGGGGGTACAAAGGGGACAGAGCCCCCTTGAAGAAAAATTTGACATTTTAGATGTTTGAATGGTGAATTTTACACCTAATTTTAGCACAAAATGTAATTTTTTTGCTCTATGTTTTGTGTACATAAACCGATAATTTTAACAAATTTGTCACAATTGTTTCATAAACTAAGTCGAGAAATAATCACCATGAAAGTCTTTCTGTTCTAACCACCACCACTGCCACTTATTTTTCTCCAATTCCGATAGATCATATAGATCTGTACGATCCACAAACATTTTCTCCGCTGAATTCATTTTGTTATGGTGCGTTCATTTTGTTATGGTGCGTTTCGACGCGGCGGTCCGATTGCAAAATCAAGGAATTTTACTTAACATTTAATCCAATTTACGGTAAGTTTACGTTCGATATTTAGTTTTGGGCATAATAAAACGCACTTCTGTAAACTTTTTTTTTTGTTGGTCCAAAACTGCCCGTCACTCAATACGACGGGTTACTTAAGTTTATTAAAAGATAATTACCTTTCCTGACCTATGTTGCAAACATATATGACTCGATCACTGGTTGCTATATATACACTACCTGTGTCCCATAAGTAGTGAACTTTAACAGTGCAATTTCCCATATACTTCAATGTAAATTCTTGACTCGGGTCAACAACCATAACTTTAAAATTACAGCATGTATTATTATGAAAGGTTTAGCGTGTTGCTGGTTGCTTAGATATTTATTTTATCGTTTCGCCCGCACTATTGAACTAGTAGTTATCGCCAGATACAGACGACGCTGGCCACGATTCAAAATTTAGGTTTCCGCATGTCCATCGTCGTCTGGCCAGATAGGTCAAAACATTTATGCCCTCAGCGGCCGTGTCTTTATTTGTGTCTGTAACTGGATTAGCGGAAGGTTCAACATAAAATGCGATAGTCTTAGAAAGCTGAGAGATTTATTATTACTATTAGGTACGAAAGATCTAGTTTATACGATCGCGAGTAGGCCTATAATATTTACAGGGAACCAGCATATTATAAAAAACTGCATTATATACTGGAATATGAGGTTTTTTGGGGGTAAAAATCTCGGAAAAAATCCTCGGGGAAATAATGTCATTCCCCGGGGATTTTTTCCTAGATTTTTACCCTAAAAATAAAAAATAAAAAAAAGATTTTCAAGGGGGGTGCGTCCGCACCCAACGCACCCCCCCCTTCTGACGGCCCTGACAGCATTAACAAGAACACGAAGACTTTCAACCTGTTTGCCGTCGGATTATTTCAAAATTGCCAAACTTTCATCGTCAGGGTTACCCAACAGGCAATCTAAAAAAGAACATTATAATAATAGTAGAAGGTGGTACCAACGTTGCAAAATGACTTGTAACGTCGGTACAACGTTGATACAACGTCTGTTGCTGGTTAGCTATTTATTTTCCTCATAACAGTTATCATTATGAGCAGATGAGTGAACTATGTAAAGCCCCTTGCCTTTAGGAGAACCATTATGTGGGTCAACCCTTGGCCATCTGAATAAAAAGGTGGCTCTGAAAAGAGCAGATCAAGTGACCCAGGACTTCATCTTGTCCGCAAAGACCTCTCGTAAACGATTCTGCATTGAAATTGTTAAAAATCGGGGAAACACATTGGATGCAACATAGCAGAATACCAAAAAGAGCGTGTTCACTATTTTAGATTTATAAACGTTATGTACGCAATGGACATGTTCTCGTTGTGTTCATTGTTTTCTCTATTTCTCATTTCTGTTCTGATAACAGGACACGCAGGTCTAGGAAAACATCGGGTTCCTCTGAACACTAGTCTACTTTGTATACCTTGTATAATTTCACTATCACACAATCGAACAACACCCTCATACTTCCCATCCAAGAACCGACCCATTGGTCGGTTCTTCTCGGATGGGAGCGGTTTTCGCGAAGTATCAGAGGGTGTTGTTCGATTGTGTGACAGTGAAATACACGGTATATATATACGAAGCGGACTATCTGAACACTAGACCGGATGGAGGCACACAAAGAACTCACCAAAATAACGCAATAATACACGTAACAATGTATAACCACGGCAGTCTTTGACATTACTTGTAGTTCCAGGGTCCTTTTTCATAAGGTCAACTTAAGATTAATCTTAAGTTTGTAAGTTAAGAAGAATTCCTATTAGATTCTTCTTAACATGCTATTAAGGATAAGAAGAATATTACCTTACAACTTCAGAAGAATTCCATAATAAATCAAAGAAAAAGCCTCTGATGAAATAGAAGATAAGAATCTTCTGAAGTTCACTGTAGAAGAGTTTAAGGATTTAAGAAGAATTTTCAGGATTTAAGAAGAATTGATTCATCTTAAATCCAACCTAATGCAATAGGGCCCAGATGACACATGTCATTGTATGGTCAGCCCCTTTTCCCAATTGACATTAATGGGTTTCTGATTTGCAATTTCAACTTCTTTCATTTTCATGATATATTTTTGTTCATTTAAGTGCATGATCCGACTTTACCCCAGATACTTATAACAGTACAAATCCCTGTGGATGATATTATGGGCAAGGCGTCTATCAATATCGATGACTGTTTTGGAATACGGCAAAAAGAAATATAAAGCTCTCACACAAGCTTGTGTGTCCTAAAATTGGATGCATCAATTGGACAGGATTTTGTGTAAATAATGTGAGATACTTCATTTTGTCCATGTGGCAGGCGTCTGCAGACGACACTCAAACATTTCACAATGTTTCAAAAATGTCAAAATTGTTGAATTTCATCACCATATTTGGAATTACTATCAGAAATGCATTAACATAAGTACAAACATGTCTAGTATTGGTTCAGTAATCCTTGAGATAGAATTTGAAAGTTGGGGAAGATTTTTGACAAATCTGTTTTATATATATAAATATGGTAAAACTATAGCCGCATCGAAAGTGTAAAGTTACTGTAAAACAAATCCAACACCAACTGTTTAGAGAAGTATTCCCCTTATTAGTCCATGAGCCCGTAGGGTCGGTCGGTACCATGTCGAGGGAGTAAGGCTAATAATATTTTTTGTATTGGTATGGATCCATGGAACCAGAATATGGTTGATAGCAAATTCAAAGCGGTAGCTTTCTGTGTGTTATCAGCACATTTTCAAAATGGCCGCCAAAATGCAAACAAAAAGCACACTAATAAACTTATGATGAATATTGGAAACTCTGTTGGATGTAAATAACGCAGTACTGTATGTATTAAGACCACTAGACACTCATATCCGGATATTTTGCTTTGTTAACACATCTAAATCCAAAATGGCCGCCAAAATGGCCGCCAAAAATGATAAAATTCCATATATTGGCATATATAAACCAACATGTATGATCAGAGTATAGTTTTAACAATGGGATGTATGTGTTAGACCATTAGAAACTCATATCTAGTATTTTTGCTTTGTTAACATACTTTAAAACCAAAATGGCTGCCAAATTAATGGCCAAAAATGGTAAAAAGTGGTCAGAATTCCATGAAATAGCATAATACCAACCGAAATGTATGATGAAAATATATTTTTAACGATGCGATGTAATGTGTTAGACCACTAGTAACTCATATCCAGTATTCATGCTTTGTTTACATAGTTCAAAATCCAAAATGGCTGCCAAAGTGGCCCAAAAATGGTTCCCGAAGTGGCTGCAAAAATTGTCAAATTCCATAAAATGGGATAATATCAACCTAAATGTAAGATGTAATACAGTTTTAATGATGGGATGTATGTATTAGACCACTAGTAACTCATAACTCTAGTATTTATGCTTTGTTAGCATACTTAAAAATCCAAAATGGCCACCAAATGGATCCCAAAATAACTGAACAAATTGTCGAAATTCCATAAAATGGTATAATATCAACCAAAATGTATGAAGAAAGTATAGTTTTAACATCGAGATGTATTTATTAGACCACTCGTAACTCATATCCAGTATATTTGCATTGTAATAACGTACATTAAATCCAAGATGGCCAACAAAACGGCCGCTGTAAATGTTAAAATAGTCTACATGAGTGAATGATAATCCACAATAGACATTGTAAGAGTGTATATTACATCATATTCACCAAATAGTATGTTCTAAAACTGCTAAGCTATTTCTTTTAGATATAAGGGTCATCTCTGTGACAATTTTGATTCCAATCACTTTCCAAAATTGCTGCCAGAATGGTTAAGTTGATGTTAAATTACCTAAAACAATTGTTTAAATGGCCATTTTATGTAATATAGGTTTTCCCAGTTAGTTTAACACTTTTTTCATTATATTTCATATCTCGTTAAGTTATAATTCGTCCCCAAAATCTCACTTACGCATTTTGTTAGATAAATTTCGTCAATGAGCATCATATTTCAAAGTATGACCATTTCATTTAATTCAGTGGTCATTTCTTTTCGTCAAGGAAGGATTGAATTCGTATCACCTGATGGGTAGCGGGTCTATGCACAAATATAATTCGTCTTTGTTCATTATTTTTAATACTTTTATCACATATATTCGTCAGGTGTTAGAAGAATAGGCCTACATATTATTGCAGGTTAGATTTGAACCACCGACAAGTTGGTGATATAAATCATATGAAATAAAAGAAGAAAAAAAAGAACAAGAAATAAATAAATAAATAAATAAATAAATAAATAAATAAATAAATAAATATATATATATAAAACGTATAGGCCTATAGCTGGATTTTACATGCTTCTAGGCAGGACGTATGGGACGAAATAAAGTGAACTGAATATGAAACTATTTGATCAAAGACGAAATAAATGTATACATTAGTAGGTTACCGCTGTATCAGACGAAATGCAAGTGTGTTAGGACGAAATAAAATGAACATTAAATGAAATTCATCGCGCAAAATATGAATATACTTGACCAAAGACGAAATTTACTTTAACAAATGCAACCTTCAAAATTTTGGGACGAATTCAAACTTAACGAGATATGAAATATAATGAATAAAGTGTTAAACTAACTGGGAAAACCTATATATATATACTAATACCCCAAATCTAATAAGACAGCATTTAACATGTCTATGATCAGTTTAGGGGCTGTAGATCTAGTTTGAGTATTTTAAAGTATCCAAGATGTCTGCAAAATGTTAAAATAACTGAAAAAACAGTTTTAGTTTTATTGTTAGTGTTACATTAGATATGACCAAAAGATTATAGCTATAGATTTTAATCCACCAAGTAACGTATCTCAGTGTAGGTGACAAGGTATGATTGAATGGTATAGACTCCATTTTTTCATTCTGGTCATATATTTTTATCATTGGTGGCCACCCGTGGTAATTATTTTGGTCATTTGGAGGTAATTTTAATGAAATGTTCATTATAATGCCCATCTTAATAACATGACATTGTCAAAATGGAGTCTACCATTCAATCATTGTCACATATACAAACACATTTACTGGATGGCTTAAAAGCTGTAGATATAATAATGTGGTCATATATTATAATGTAATACTAACAATAAACTAACACTGTTTTTCAGCTATTTTAACCTTTTACAGCCATCTTGGATATTTTAGAATACTCAAACTAGATCTACAGCCCCTGGCTTTATCATAGACATGTAGTGAATGCTGTCCCATTCAATTTGGGGCGTATTGGTATTACATAGTACCGGTCATTTACAATACAAAACAATTGTTTGTTCATTTACAATACAAAACAATTGTTTTAGGTCATTTAACATCAACTGAACCATTCTGGCAGCCATTTTGGAAAGTGATTGGAATCAAAATTGTCACAGATGTGGGCCTTATTTCTAAAAGCAATAGCTTACCAGTTTGGATTTGATGTAATATTATACACTCTCACAATATCTATTTTGGATTATCATACACTCATGTATATAGAATATTTTTACATTTGCAGCGGCCATTTTGGTGGCCATCTTGGATTTAAAGTATGGTATTACAATGCAAATAGTAGTGGATATGAGTTATTAGTGGTCTAATACATACACCCCAATGTTAAAACTATACTTTCATCATACGTTTTGAGTGATATTAGCCCATTAATGGAAGTCCAACAATTTGTTCAGTCATTTTGGGACCCATTTTGGAGGCCATTTTGGATTTTTAAGTATGTTAACAAAGCAAAAATACTAGATATGAGTTAGTGGCGGTCTAATACATACATCCCATCATTAAAACTATATTTTCATCATACATTTAGGTTGATATTATCCCATTTGATGGAATTTGACAATTTTTGCAGCCACTTCGGGAACCATTTTGGAGGCCATTTTGGCAGCCATTTTGGATTTTGTACTAAGTTAACAAAGCAAGAATATTGTATATGCGTTACTAGTAGTCCAATACATACATCCCATCATTAAAATTATATTTTCATCATGCATTATGGTTGATATTATGCTATTTTATGGAATTATGACAATTTTTGATCATTTTTGGCCATCAATTTGGCGGCCATTTTGGTTTTAAAGTATGTTAACAATGCAAAAATACGAGTTATGAGTTGCTAATGGTCTAACACATACATCCCATTGTTAAAACTATACTCTGATCATACGTGTTGGTTTATATATGCCAATACATGGAATTTTACCATTTTTGGCGGCCATTTTGGCGGCCATCTTGGATTTTGATGTGTTAACAAAGCAAAAGTTCTGGATATGAGTGTCTAGTGGTCTAATACATACAAGACTGCGTTATTTACATCCAACAGAGTTTCCAAAATTCATCATAAGTTTATTAGTGTGCTTTATGTTGGCATTTGGCGGCCATTTTGAAAATGGCTGAAAACTCATATAAAGCTACCGCTTTGAATTTGCTATCAGCTATATTCTGAAACTAGAGGTTAATACCTTTCCAAAAATCCAAGTTAGCCTTACTCCCTCAATATGGTACCGATGAGCAAAAATTTGGGTCCAGGCTCATGGACTATATGTAATTCATGTTTAAATCAAGGGGACGAGACTAGCAATCCCACTTTGTTCAACCCTAAATATCGATATGCTGACCCGCGAATAACCTTTTACGATAGCAAAATTAATTACACATATTTGAAGTGTTTGTACGATGATATTGGCACATAAATAAAAGGAAAAATTGTTATGAAAGTCCGTGTAATTTATGGAAAAAAAACACACAAAAAAGGTATCATGAGTTGAAAAGCTGAAAAAGTTCTGAAACTAATTAAATTGGAGCTGCGATTTGTGTTCATGAACGTAATGGTATGCGTAGTGCATAAAACTAAACAATACCGGGTACACAATAGACTAGTGTTTATGGCACGATCATTTTACCAATGAGGCGTTAAACTATTTTGTTCACCTCCCGTGTTCAACCCTATCGTTTTAAAATCACACAATAAAAGGAATTAAACTGACTACACAAAATACCTCAAACCATGTCGGCTTCAAACAATTGAATTCTGATTTCAGCACGATCCAAGCAGTATTTTGTGATGGGCACCAAATACCAGTGTACAGGGTGTCCCGAAAACCCGTGCACGTGTTTACCCAACATATTAACCATGAAGTTTTAAACGTGGTGTAACATTTTATCACAGATAGTCAATAGTTTTGACTATCTGTGATTTTATACATCTTAAAGACTAAAGGCTAGGCTTTCAGACGCCGTTTGTTTCATCTGATTTGGTTTTGTCAATCCTGAGATATGACCAATTAACTAAAGTTACCTAAAATTGATGTTGCGCCACTTTTACAGAAATAATGCTTACAAAAGTGTCAAACCAATACGTACTTGTTCTTCCAATGGGCATCAATCCGTTTTCAGACATTGGGGAGGGGAGGCGTTCGGTCTGATTTAAAAAAAAATCAGTTCTGTTAGCTACGCAGACCCTAATTCTATTATTTAATTCACCTATTCAATGACAATATACAAAAGTTTTGGTTGCATAAACATTTGCTAAGACCTCTCGAACAGGTGGAAGATTTGTATCTCCGGAGTAAATCTTTCTATTCATTGCAAACTGTAAGGTGGCACAACGTCGATTTTAGGTAGCTTTAGTTAATTAATCATATCTCAGGATTGATAAAACCAAATCAGATGAAATAAACGGCATCTGAAAGCCAAGCGTTGATCTTGCAAGACGTATACATATATTACACAACATTTTAGAACTTCATGGTCAATAAGTTGAGTAAACACGTGCACGGTGTTTGTTTTTTTTGGGGGGGGGGGGAGGGGGACACCCTGTACATTGAGTTCAATTACTGTTCAACATCATAACATGTCATGAATTGACTAATTTTCTTTACGGTTGGTATATAAAGGGTGAACAAGAATTGTATTTGGACCCACTTTCAATTCAAAAAAATCATTAAACATACCTTTTGATAAAACAAGAGTAAATAATTTTTGTTTTGACGTTTTTGGTAAAAACTTTAAGTACGATCCATTGAACCATTTTCACGCATGCGCTTGCAAAGAAAACACACTAAAATCACTCTTGAACACAGTTTTATAGTTCAACATTTATTTGTCTAATTGTGTGCAGATGTGACAGCAATGGGCCTACAAATATTGCTCGTTACATTAAAAATCCAAAGCGTTTTAACATGCTTAATAATAGAATAACTGACACGAGTATTACTGGCTCTTGTCATAAGCAAAATAGTTTTGCAGTTCAGTTCAGTATTCCTGTGGATTAAAAACGTTCTCATTCAAAATAACATTTTGCGGCCCAATCTATTTCGTTTGCAGAATGGAAAATAAGACATTTTAATGAGAATAACATAACTCCTCGCCAGAGCTAATAATTTTGAAATTTCAAATTTCTGTGAAAGTGAAGGTTTCAACCATTACGAGATTCTCAATAGTGTCCTCAGTAGGACTCTTATTGGCGGAAAAGAATCTGCGAACTTAGGTTCAAATCACTTTGACTCACCCTGTAGATTATATCACTTCTATATATGGTCATGTGTTTTAAGTTCGCCTCCTTTCGCGTTACACACGGATTTTGGCTTTCGCGACATGATTTTTAACTTTACACATTTATATTTGCTTGTATACCCCTCTGAGGTAGTAAAAGTATACATTTTCTGAAGGGAAATTGCATGAGGAAACCAAATATAGTACGACCAAGAACTAAAATGGTATGATCGGAAATGTTCGGAAAATATCAGAGTTTTTTAATTTTTAATTTGAGATCCATATATTTTTTATACCTACCCCTATCATTATTTTTTTTACATATTTGAATTCCTCATGAAATTACCCATTAGATGATATATATTTGTCAAAGTTACTACGTCGGTATGGTAATTATACACACAGAAAAATCGCGACCTCGATATGTAAAAAAATAATATGTATAACGATGTTGTGTATATTTTCGACGATTTCTACACAACTTCGGTAGAATTGTTGTCCAACCAGTTTACCAGTTGGCATGTAGATATTAAAAATACACAATTAAACGCAAAGCGGAAATGTTACATAGTTTGTGTATTTTTTTACATATTAAAAAGGTAAAAGTGTCGAATTACATTCTTATAATGTACAAATCTTTCAAAAATACCACTTTGCGATGTAATTTTGCGCGCAAGATCGATCACACTTGAGCAAAATGGCGGACATGGCGGAGGCAGAAGAGCTGAAGCCCAAGTGGATAGAATTAATGAAGGCTTGGGGCCTCCAGTCTTTTGTTGAAGCATTCAATTTATATTTGGCTATTTGTAAGGAAGTGCACATGCATGTATGATGTAATGTAATACGGCTCGGACCTGGGGAAGCTTCTATGGTTACGCTATCCGTGCATGTATACTGCACTGCACTCCCGGGACTCATTGCGTGATTGCGGCACTGCATTCAGCCATTCAGCATATCAATGTACTATGGTCAGGGGCGTCGATCCTGGGGGGGGGGGGGGGGGGACGAGGGGGACGTGTCCCACCTAATAATCACGTATTTAACTTTTAAGTTATACCTAATATTCATGTATTTAATTTTTAAATTATACCTAATAATCATGTATTTAACTTTTAAATTATACCTATAGTCTATCCATCTGAGACCGATCTTCCAACCACGTGACTCAGCCGTTCCATTGACTGGGAGAGGAGGCTATTTTCTGACAAAAATATCGATGGAATCAGTAGAGTGAAAAACGGCCACAATAAAAAATAATTATGTTATCCACCTA
The DNA here is from genome assembly GCA_035610835.1 of Ophiura sarsii. Lineage (NCBI taxonomy): Eukaryota > Metazoa > Echinodermata > Ophiuroidea > Amphilepidida > Ophiuridae > Ophiura > Ophiura sarsii. Next base: position 173,760 of record CM069454.1, on the reverse strand, counting down.
CTTTTATATCATCATAACCCAAGTTGTGCCATGAGAGTCAGTTTAATTGACGTTGCAAAGACAGGTAGCTTTCCCTTCCCAATTTCTCCATTTCAAAAAATGCTTTCAATTTGGCAAGCACTGGCTGCATCTCATCTTTAATGGTCTTATTTGGTGCCATTTTAAGCTCTACTGAACTACAAGCCTCTATGAACAGGTACATGTAGAGTGAGAGACCCCGATGAAGACAACCTTTCATTTTATAAGTCAGAAAATAAACTTTATTTAGTTTGTCAACGTTCAAATTGTATAATATTTGTTTGAATATGAAAATCATACCTTTCAATATTGATACCATATCATTGTAAGCGTATTTGTTTCTTTCTATACTTAACAAGGAAATCTGATTGATTCGGACATGCAGACAGAACATAGGGATACGGAGATTCATATCATTTTACAACCATTTTATCTTACTATAGGCCCGGCTAATCCGAGTGAAAATATACATTATTTACTGTTGGAAACATTACAAGATAGCAAATAAAAATTAAATGTGGCCTCCTACAATATGCTAAATGTTAAAAAGTCCATCACTTTCGATCTTTTTCAGCTTTGAGATTCTATTCATATGCCGAAATCACAGGTGACGATTATGGTAAATGTTCAAAGTCCATCACTTTTGATCTTTTCCAGCTTTGTGATTATATTCATAGGCCGAAATCACAGGTGACGATTTCAAAGCCTTTTGATTTCAGATAATGCGCAAATGGTTCGATATTTGTCTCTCTTTGAATGGTACACTAGACGTAGCTGCTATGTGCATGTGTGTGATGAGAATAATATGCATTGGAACAGTGTTGTGTGTGTTTGCATTAAGGCAGCTTAGTTGTTTCAATTCACATTATAGATGAGGTTCGACCGGAGGTTGGAATAAAATGGGATCCTTCGACAACTAGCAAATATACGCCAGAAGACAGCACATCTTATTTTTACTCATCTCCCCTGCCCATCCGAGCACCAAAGATCGCTCTCAGATGGATAGACTATAATAATCATGTATTTAACTTACCTAACTGGTGAGGTAAAAGAACTACATAAAAAATTATGTTATTATTTTACCTAATATTTATGTATTTTACTTACCTAACTGCTAGGTATATTTTACATAATTACAAATTCGGTAGAATATACCTATTTGTTCGAGAGTTCGTATTGCACCTAACGTTATGTATTTTTTTTACATAACTTACGTATTTTTTTTTCTGTGTGTACCGGCTAGTGAATATCTCAAATTTTTATTTTATATATTTTTAGAATTTTCAGAAATATTTGTTTAAGGATGAACCCTTCCCTGATATAAACTGCATTTCTGAATTCCTCTAGTTACAAGCTTTCCAAAAATGTATACTTTTGCTATCATAGGTTGAAAACTTTTTTTGTTATAGTCATTTTTATAAATCCGGTAAATTGAGGCTGATTATTCATGTTGACTGTGTAGCGAATAGGAAGAAAGCTGATGATCATTGTCTTATCCATGATTAATTAGTTGTTAATAATAGTTGACAAGTCTGTTGAACCACATACTAAATATCCTTTGAAATGGGACCAAAATTGTGTTTTTAACATTAGGGGATGACTAGTTATTGTAAAAAGAACAAAGCATGGGATTATCCCCATTGAGTTTGTACAGGCGGCACCCCTTCCAGCGGCACCCTTTCCAGCACCACCCCTGGTCCCCAAACATCAAACAGCTGTATCTCCGTTTCTCTATTAGCTATACCAATGCCATTTGGCAGGCAGATAGCTTGTTATTAGGGCTTTAAAATGATACCAAATGTTGTTGAGATAGCTTTTGTGGTTTCAAAAATATTTGAGGAAAATGACAGCATGAAGCTAAAAAATGTAACGGCACCACCCTATTGGGAGGCGAGTTCATAACGCGTGACCATATACATTACAGGTCCGTACTTCAATAAAGCAAGATTTTAGTAAACTTGTTTTAAACAACAAACATTTGAACAACAGAATCATGACTATATCACGTATCACGATCCATTAACACTTCAAAATCAGCGATGCGTAACAATGAATGATTTAATATCACAAACGCACGACCTACTTGACTTATGAACAGACGAATGGTTGGTTAATCCATCCAGTATTTTTGGTATTAAGATCTTGAAGTAAAAGCAATGCAACCTGACCCACATTCATTAAATGAACGCATTCGTCAATTGAACGCAGCAGTGAAATATACCTTTTTCAATGTACATTATACATCAAAACACAAAAGAATAAGGTCTTGTTTTGTGCAAAGAGTTTAAAGCAATGTGTAAATCGACTCCGGTTTTCATATAGAAAAGGCTAATGCTATGGATAATGAATTTCCAATAGTTCATAACCCCCGTTTTCCGAACTTGTTGTATGAGAAGAATTTTAACCGGTTCCGTAATTGTGTTGTGCTTGTATAAACAAACAAAAACAAAAATACCCCAACAAACACACAAACATACAAACAAACATACAAACAAACAAATAAACAAAATATAAGAGAATACCATGCAGCTTGTGTCAATTCAAACTAATTTAATATATAACGTTATCTTGATAATAATTTTCGTTAGAAAATTCCAATTAGGAAACTTACTTCATTTTCCATACGGGTTTCGACAACACATCGGTTGTCTTCCTCAGTGGATTGTGGAAGACAACCGATGTGTTGTCGAAACCCGTATGGAAAATGAAGTAAGTTTCCTAATTGGAATTTTCTAACGAAAATTATTATCATGTTCTTCTGAATTCCTGATGAAACTATTCCATGATATAACGTTATCGATGTGGTTAGTTGAACAATGCTAGGTTTGGTAACGATTGAACAGAGATTGTTGGTTACACCAACCACTGAAGGCAGACAATACTTTAAACAAGGCAAAATATTGACGATTATCCCATTTTGCCTGTGGACAAGATTAGTGAGTATTCAATCCAGTTTTCTGGTGCCACCAGGAAAGTGGAGATTAGCAGGAATAGGTCTAAACTGGGCTTCAACGTAAAACAGGACGTGTTCATCCGCCTATTTATTGTAGCCAATTCGGTTGATTGGGATTAATCAGCGATATATAAGACAATACCAAAGATTAGCAGCTTGTCTTATTTCAATTCAAATTATTTTAATATAACGTAATCGATGTGGCTAATTGAACAATGCTAAATGACGATTTAGTTTGGTACAATGATTGGACAGAGTTCAGATGCAGACAATCCTTTAACCAAGGCAACATATTGCCGATTATCCCATCTTGCCTGTGGACAAGGTGGAATAGTGAATATTTAATCCAGTTTTTTGTACCAAGAAAGTGGAGATTAGTCAGGAATAGGCCTAAGCTTGGCTTTAACGTTAAACAGGAACGTGTTCATCCACCTATTCATCGTAGCCAATTCGGTTAATTGGGATTGTTGGGCGAAGTTAGGTTAATGAGTGCGGTAAATAAACCTATAGTTTAACCTCAAATCGACTTTCAAAGATTTGTTTTGGTTATCAAACCTCGTCAGAAAGATAGCTTGACTTTATATTGGACTATGGATATGTTTTCTATTTGTTTTGATTTCTCCATCCAATAAGCGATCTTATAAACCAATGGCGAATAAGAGATACGATTACAGAGGAATCTACATTGACCTGCATTGCTCTGGAGCATTAGGAAGTAGTTTGAAAGTTTTATTTTGTTTCATACAATTTTAGAAATCTTGCATTTTTTTTTAATAAATGACAATTTGTTATAAATGACGATGCATAAAAATAAACACATTTTACATTTGAACAGATACATTTCTATGTTGTGTATGCAATTTTATAAATGTCCAACTTCATGACTCGTGATCAAAACGTTATGTTTTATTATTATTCACCATAGCTAGTGATACATGTAGTGCTGTTATACAATGTAGTATAGGCTATATCCTTAACGCTTTCCATGCGGCAGACGACATTCCAAATGTTGACAAAATGTTTCAAAAATATCAAAATTATTTAATTTCATTACCATATTTGGAATCACCATGAGAAATGCATTGAAATAAGTACAAACATGCATAGTATTGGTTCAGTTATCGTTGAGGTAGACCTTGAAAGTTGGGAAAGGTTTCTGAAAAATCTGTTTTGTATATGGTAAAACTAATAGCCGCGTGGAAAGTGTTAACCATATCTATTTCTGTGTCTGTTAAACTCATCACCATTATCTTTATTCATATCATCTTCAGATTCGAGGAAGTTCAGTGTCACATTGAACTGTCAAGGTCATTGGGGTTTTGGAAACAAATATCCGCAATTTCTTGCCATTTCACTTATAATTCGCTCTGAATTAGGAGTTGGTCATGGTTTCCAAATCATCTTGCTATCGTGGATACAATATCTAGTTTTATTGTTGGCAAACATTGATAAGGCAAGAAGCTATAAATGTAGCAAATGTGATGTTGAAGATTATTTAACACTTCTGCAAAAATATTAGACCATTATGGAACGAGGTCAAAGGTGAATGTTCCGATCACTTTTTTTTGGCTATGATTTTTTTCTTCACATCATGATATTTTGATATCAGTAGATCTCATTATGTCTGTAAAATATTAGGGGCCAGAAATGTTTCATTTGAAAATTATAGGCTAAAATGTGGTGAATTACTGCCAAAGGTGATTAACCACCAGCCAGTTTGTGTACTTCTCATGATGGGCAAAATTCTTGTGACCTTGTGTTTCTAAAATTAGAACCATTGGCGTTATGCAACTCAAACTTTGGAATATAACAATTTTAAGGATGACCTTCCATGTAAAATAGAATTGAAAACATCAAGTTGAAAATCGGGCCAGCAATCAGAACATCTACCTTTAATTCAATCGTTTGTGTTATAACAGATAACAAAATAATGCTGTCAGTCACAGGAAATCAAGTAGAAAACACAATAATCAATCAGTTTATGATAGGAGAATTATGTGTCAGTAAGTTCAAATATGGTATTTTTTCAAACTTGATAGAATTACCATGATACTGCATCAATAATTACATTTAAGATAATTATATTGTGTATATGTAATTGATAATTCATGTGCTTAAATACACGAACAGAATACATGATTATGTGAATATGTACAGTGATGTTTGTGAATATGTACAGTGATGTAAGTGATGAACAAATAAACTTCAAAAAGAATAAAAAACCACGTCTATTTTTATCATTTATCTCTGCAACATTAAACATTTGAACAGCATTTTTGCGAAGATTTATGAAACATTTGCAATTTCAATCGCCGATGCATTTAGATCATTTAGTTTCCCGGCGCGCCGGCCGGCCGGGTATGTTACGTGACGCACGCATCTATAGTATCCTTATTTCCAGGCACTTTAACCTATTTATAACTGATGTTCAAATTTTAACAAAGCAAAGATGACTAACACATTTTGAACTTGCAATGACACAGTAAAATGTTAAATCCGAAAAAAATATTATTATCATTCAACGTTAAGAATAAATTCAAATTCTTGTATATTATAGTGTAATTCTGTAGAATGAACTACTCGCTGGCTGATTTGCATACGCTACGTTATAGCCTAAATACAAAAATGCCCTCATCGTGCTTTATGACCTTTAATTGCGAGACTAATTGTTGAACTAACACTTTGGAGTCCCGGGTTAGATTCCTTGGTTTGGAGCATGCTAATTGTATGATCGGGTCTGTTAGGTTTATTCTGTCTCCTTTATTTCACTACAGAGCCTCTGGAAATATAATATTGTAACCATAGACAATATGTATTCGGACCGCAATTACCCTTTGGCAATACATTAAAATAGCATTGTGAGTATAGGCCTACAACCATGCTGCCAATAGCTAAAGTTCAACACCGATTTGAATGAACCATTTTAAGGAGAGATATTTCAAAATGTAGTTAATGAGGTAGTCATACAGAACTTTGTTAAAACATAAATCAATAAAAGTTTATATAAATAACTCTAACTTACCTGTCACAAAATTAATAAGTCTCGTCGAAAATATTTCCCAATGGCTCGCTCAAGTCGAGTTCCAAGTTCATACACTTAACTCACAAGTCGTAGTGCTTTGAATGGTCAATATTCAGTGAATTGTTGAGTACGATAATACATGTACGACACCATGAAAGACTGACTCTTTAGTTATTTAACTCCAACTGCGGATGAATGGCAAAAGTCTAGATATTATGACCACGTGATCACAGGATACAAATCCAGCGCGCCACAGGCTAAGAGAGTAGTGTGTGTGTGAAATTGTATACACGGAATTGTGTGTTCTTGACAGAGCTGCCAACATGTGCGTGTATAGAGTATCCCGATTGAAAATGGTTTTGAAATGTCAACAAGAGAAAAAGAAAACATTCGTATCTTTATTATTAGGGGAATTTTGACCTCTAGATAAACGGATTTTAAGTTCATAGGTGTGTTGAAGTAATTGTTTTCTGTTTGCTTCTATCTTTAAAACCAATACAGTAAACGTATTGTGCAACTCTATGTAGAATAACATGCAAAAATTGCACTGCCCAAATATGCTTTCTAGCCTGAAGTAAACATTTTTTCACATAATCCGTTCCATAGACCATGGGCAACTCGGGTGTGGTACAACGGTTGTTAATTCCGATTACTTTTTCGCTGGACGAAAGGCTGACTCTGCTAGTTCAAACACTTTCCACGCTAGCAGTTCCAAAATGTCACCAAATGTTTTCAAAAAATGTCAAAATTATTGAATTTCATCATGCTATTTGGAATAACCATGAGAAATTCATTAAAATAAGTACAAACATGCCTAGTATTGGTTGGTAGTCCTTGATATAAGACTTTGAAAGTTGGGAAAGGTTTCTGTAAATCTATTTTGTTTATGTTTATGGTAAATAATAACCGCGTGGAAAGTGTTAACTTAGTCCACTGCGGTTGAATGGCGTAAGTCTAGATATTATGGTCATGTCATCAATAGGATACAAATCCACGGCGTCGCAGGCCTAGAAAGTTGTGAGTGTGTGATTTTGTATAAACGAAATCATGTGTTCTTGACAGAGCTGTCATAATGTGCGTGTGTAGAGTGTCCTGGTGGAAAACGTGTTGAAAAATGTCAACAAACACGATTTTTTTTCTTCTTTGAATTTCGAGGTTGTTGCAAAATGATATGACTTTTATTGAAACATCATATATTATTGCATGTATCACAATTGTTATGTAAATATTATGTTTTCAATTTTCAAGTAATTGACGTGCATGTTTTGAGTTCAACCTAAAGTGTAAACCTTAAAGTCCGGTTGATAATTCAGTGATTGTCAGTTGTTTTACTGACAAGTTCTATACTGATTGTTATCTCCCGGGTTATCTACAAAATAAGAACAAATAGTGACCAAGGTATGTCGTTCAGTAAAAGTAGTCTGTACCGGGAGTCTGTATCACTGTTATATTACTCACAAAAGGTCGATGATTTGACACAATGTTTGCAAACACGCTCAAAGTTCAAAATGGCAGTGATATGATTTTCTATACAAGTTAAAGGATATTATTATTAGTGGTTACTAAAGATGAGATATTTTGTATAAAGAAATGATAAAATAATAATGGATAAAACAATCATTGCTCGATTACACTAGAAAGATCTTAATTAAAATACAGTGTGTCCGTGTTTCTATTGACGTTCTCCAGGGTTCTGTTTTTGAGGTAATCAATAGTTGTGATGACAATCATTAATTTGTTAGAGACTTTCAATTATGACTCGGTTTATTTATCTATCAATCCAAGTTTATGATTGCTTGACTCGGTTTATTTATCTATCAATCCAAGTTTAGGATTGCTTCACCTTGGGACACGATATTCTTGTTATCCGGAATATGATTATAGAATGAAATGTATCACAATAAGTTACTTAAATAAAGTTGTCAATTTTCAAGTAATTGACGCGTGCGAGTTTTGTGTTTAACCTAAAAAGTGTAAAATCGAATCAATCAGTGATTGTCAGGTGTACGTTTTATTTTTATCTATAGAAATAAGACCAAATATAGTGACCAATGTATGTCGTTTGTAGGTTAGACGGTATCGTTTTCATGCATATTATTCACATTAGGTCATGTAGGTTGACGAGTTGATTGTTTGCAACCCGCTCAGAGTTCAAAATCTCAATTCTATTTGATTTTCTATTTTGTTAACAGTATGAAGGATTTCCATTATTGTTTTAGTATGGTATTACTAGAGAAGGACATAAGAAATCAGACATGGCAATTGCATGTTTATCTTGATCATGTTGATTGAAGCATGCAACAGTTAAAGCATGCCAAAGGATTCAAAAATATGATAAAGCTGGATCTTGTTTTTAAACGTTTAATTATGTGACTCTTTTAATTTTCAAGTAAGAAAGAATACTTTTATATGCCTTTCAATTAGGAATCTATTATGTTCAATCAGTGTTCTATTGCATCAAAGTTAACATTTTCCACACAGCTATTAGTTTTACCATAATATCAAACAGATTTTTCTGCAACCTTCCCAACTTTCATAGTCTATCTCAAAAAATGCTGACTCAATACTATGTTAGTACCTATTTCAATGCATTCCTCATGGCGATTCCAAAATCGTAATGAAATACAATAACTTTGGCATTTTGTATATATTTTGTGAAATTTTGGAATGTCGTCTGCAGACACCTGCCGCGTGAAAAGTGTTAAGATTCATCTTTGAGAAGATTGTTTAAAATGATTCATGATTCAATCTTCAGGAATCAGGAGCCATGTCAAACTAAACACCTCAGTCCAACTAAACAAGGCTCAACTAAAGAAGAAGTGTTCAATGTTTTTTTTTTCTGAACAGGGCTTAAGAAGAGAGTTCAAGAGTGATCGTTCCACTTGAAATAGGACGGTCCATAGACTTTGTTGTTTACTTGAATTCTTATTAATTTTCAATTTGTTTGAAATGAAACAGCTCTATATACAAATGGTAATATGATCACCTTTAGGACTCAGTATTCTTGTAATCCAGATATAAACATTTAAATCGGACTTGATCAGAAAAAGAAAATTGAGTGAAATTGTAATCCTTCCAAAAGCGTTGGCATACATCGTGGAGTCACTGGAGTCGTGTTCTTATTCTATTTTCTATTCTAAATACGACAAACAATGGTCATTATCGAGCAGTGGCGTAACAGCCGGGGGGGGGGGGGGGGGGGGGGCAGGGGGGCACAGTGCCCCCCCCTGAAGGTGCTCAGCAGGAAATTCAAACGTACCCACCAGGAAAAATGAAATTTCTATAGGGTTCCTTTTAGAACCAAAAAAGGTTCTAAAAGGGTTCTTTAGCCAAGAAAATGGTTCCTCAAGCTTCAAGAACCTTTTGGGAAAAAATTATGGAGAACCCTCAATGGTTCTTGGTAAAACGGTAAAAAATGTTTTTAGCCAAGAAGAAATGATTTTTAACAGTTGAAAAGGATTAAATTTGTTTACATTTCTCTTGAATTTGCATATTACATAAAAACAAAAAAGTAAATATACCTTTAGGTCTTATTTAAAATTTGAAAGTTCTTCAAAGAACCATTCTAAGGTTCTTTTTAGAACCTTTTAGGCCAAAAGGTGCTCCCCGCGGGACAAAAAAGGGTTCTTAAACGAACCATTTTTTCTAAGAGTGTATGGGCATTGTATTTCCCAGAGGCCCATTTTTTCATCGAAAAACTTCCACGCCGGGTGGTACCAACGTGCCTAGTAAGTCGTGGTATATTGTGGTATATGGTAGGGTTATATTAACAAAACTTAGAATTTTTTTGAAAAAAAATAAATCAAAACAATTGCTTCTTAACCCTAACTCTACCCCCCACTTTTTTCAGAATTTTTTCTTCAACGTGGAAAATCGACCGATCCCCCCGACGCCCCCCCCCCCGGGATTTGATCCAGGGACCTCCAGCACGTGGAGCTTCCAATTCCCCGCTACACCACGGCTTCCAAGCACAGTCTGGGCAGTGTATTGCCCAGACCCTACGGAGTGGGTCCATTTTTTCATCGAAAAACTTCCACGCCGGGTGGTAGAACTTATTGAATGACCCTCGTATGTGTTTTTGCGTTCAATTGATAAGTTCTACTGATTTGTATCTATACATTGTATAACTATAACAAATAGGGACCAAGATATGTCGATAGCAAAAGTGACAGTTATCACTGGGTTATATTGTTAAATTCGAAGCCAAAGTTATTCATTATTGTAAAAATTGTATTTTCTACGTGTTGATTGTTGTTTTATATTTCTTTTTTTGTGTGTGGATATTTCATGAAGTTCATGCGACACATCTGTAATATGTAACACTACATATCAATTGTTATTATTTACTCATGTATTTCGGCTGCTAGAGGCTTTCAATAAAGACTTTGTATACATACATGTAATAGCTCGTTCGTCTGGTATCCATGTAAGCACAGTCCCTGTAGCCTAGTGGAGTAACCAATCGCCGCGATAGCGAGAGGGACCGGGTTCGAAGCTGTGTATTTTTAAGGTCTTTGTTAATTTAATTCTCGCCAGTTTGTCCGAGTCTATATATTATTTATTCATTTCAATTACTCGGCTGGTATCATTTGCTTGATCCTCGCGTTTATTTAATTAAGTTTCGCTCGTCATAGATTCTGCTAGAATCATGCTTATAGGCCATCATCAATTGTTATTATTTACTCATGTATTTCGGCTGATAAAGACTTTGTATACATAATAGCTCGTTCGTCTGGTATCCATGTAAGCACAGTCCCTGTAGCCTAGTAGAGTAACCAATCGCCGCGATAGCGAGAGGGACCGGGTTCGAGGCTGTGTATTTTTAAGGTCTTTGTTAATTTAATTCTCGCCAGTTTGTCCGAGTCTATATATTATTTTTACTAATATTATCATGTAATTATGTAATCTGTAACATTAATATTATATATTATATAATTATACACATTTATGTATAATATGTAAATAATAATAATTATGATGACACAATGTGATGTTGATTTTTTTTAATTTTTAATTAATTTACTTCAGAATTCAAGATGAACATTAAAAAATGCCATCGTTGTTTCTACTAAATAAAACCCAGCAAAATGTGATTAAAACAATGTTTTAAATATGTTGGAATACCACCCTTTAACCAGAATTTTTTATCGATGTTTTGTTGTACAAAGAGGGCTGATTTTTCTTAAGTCCATACAATTGTAAAAATATAGGTACAAATCCCAGTTTTTATCATATATTTTTGTAATTGAGGGCGCTGCCTCCACCACATCTCTTAATGCCCATTTAAAGGTATATATTATGTGATCTTGCCAGGAAACGCCCTCAACATCGAAAAAAACACCTGTCGGATTGTCGTTTTTTGTCCGACAACTTATTTTACTCTAGTCTAAATTCACTCTAAAACCATGATTTTGAGGTAAATAGGAATCGTATCGCTCTGTAACTTGGAATGTAAGTCCGATTTATGATCAGAAATGTAAATCTGCAAGAAAATCTACTTTCTAAAAAAATCATGAATAGAGGGCGCTCTCTGGAAAAGATCACATAATATGCCTTTAATGTATATTGTTTGAAATTTTAGGAATTAAATCAAGTCTCTTGCTTATTATCATGGAGGACTGAAAACAAACAAAAACAACAACTACTGACACTCAAATAGAAGCATACAACAATGAGGACTCGGTTTCTTTTACGTTTAATCCGGGTTCTATTTTTTGTGACGTTCATGATTTTCGTTTTAAACTAAATTCTCGCAATCCAAGTACCACAATGGCACTTTGAGGTCTCCGTACTCACTCAAACCGGAAATGGTATAATGATTGACAGCCGGCCACATAGTTGACTGAGTAGCTGATGTCAACACGAATGGATGGCGGTGATTTTTAACTTTCCCGCGTTTTCAAATTTTACCCTAAATATGAATGTTTAATTGATGACGTTTTAAAATAACTACGTGTATGGCACGAGTAGGATAGGTTTGATTGGCTGATATCAGGAAGAGAGTGAAATCCAGGTTATTTTGCGGGTATAGAGGTATTTTTATTCTGTAAGCTTAAAATAAAATAGCCTTGAAACTTGTGAGCATTGAGTGTGACGACTGTGCGGAGCATAATTCTGCAACCTTGACGAGTTTTATCAAGGAGTTAAACGAGTTTTATCAAGGAGAGAAGGCACATGAAATAAAAGTCGATATCATGTTTAATGTTCAACAAATATATGCCTCCTGGACCATAACCTAGGCAATCCTGTAATTCATGATTTTAGGGTCCTTTTTTTTAGCCTTTTTAGGGGGTTAAATTTAAAATTAAAATTAAATTCAAAATATTGATCCGAATTTTGTCAAATTCATGAATGAAGCAGAGAGATGTACACCTCCCTGAATGAAGTATATACGGTATATTCCGTCGATCAATTTAACCCCCTAAAAAATACAGGATTGCCATAAGTCAACCTACAAATTACAATCGCGGCCATTTAAATTATGTGGAAACAATAGCCTAATTACGCTTTCAGTTTCATGTGTTCCTGTTTGCGCAAAATGTACACTATCGAAACATTGACGGAAAGCTTAATGCCTTTCCTCAACATGAATAACTCCCCCACCCCACGGGGCAGTGTAAGTGTTGACCCCTTCCAGTATCCCGTAAAGTCCCTCAAAAATCACATTTCAACATTGATCCAGGGGGAGAGTGGGAGTTTTTAAACACACGTATAAAAGTGTTCCAAATATTGGCCCTGCTAATTATAATGGAGCAACCACTAAGTTACTAAGCCAATCCGTCATTAACCTAGGGAGTTCCGGTTAAAACGGGCCGCATCAATAATGGGAATTTGGGATTGCTTCATGCCTCGAGTTATATTTACTAAATGTAGCCCGTTGCCCTGCTAATTATAAGGGAGCACACCACTAAGTTAGGGATGTTCATATCATTGACTACTGAGGGCGACATTTTTTTGAAAATTTGTTGCCAAAATATGTAGAAAACTCCATGTTTACCTCATTTAAATCCAGCGAAAAAGGAAGACACAAGCTGGGATGTATTCACTGATGTCTAACTAAACCACACACAAGCAACTGGACATCATGATTGTAAAGCCCTAACAAGCTAAAATAGTTTAAAATTTGCATGACTTGACCAGTTTTAGCAATATTTAAGGCAAACTACTTTTGGTTATAACTTTGTTATTATTCAGCCTGCTGACATGGTTGAACCATCAGTTTTTATTGCAAAGTACTTTGTTTCCATGTATTCCATTTTCAAAGAGATATTTTTATTTTCAAAATTTTATGAACATGCCTAACTAAGTCAAGTTAGTCAACCCATCATTAGTGTAACCTAGAGAGTTCCGGTTAAATAGGGGCCGCATCACTGGGAATTTGGGATTGCTTCGCGGGCCACAGATTAGAAGCCGGCAGGCCGCAGGTTGCACACGCTCGATCTAAGTGTTTCATTATTTTTACAAAGGTAAAAACGGACTACAATCTTACGATATTATTGCCAAATTGGGGAATTTATTATGCTTTCTTGTGGGCATTTTTGGGCCTATAATTTATCGTGGGGACATCGTTAAAGCATGATAAATTATCGCATTATCGCGTAGCGCGATATCGCCCAGTCTTAGTAGTTGCTATTCGAAGTTTCACGCTCGTGCGATTATTTAGATTTATAACTGGAGTTGTCTGATGATCGCACAAGCGTGAAACTTGGAGTAGCAACTACCGTTCCATCTCCAAATGGTTTAACTTATATTTTGCTCTGCATCACAATGATCTGAGCACTCTGCAAGAAGATTGCTTCTTTACCAGTAACAAAGAATAGATCTTAAAATAATAAAATCAAGATTTTTGTTTATTCATACTGACAATTTGTACTTTTATATAAAGATGTGGTAATCGATAAAGATCCATCACTTGCGCTTACATCCAGTGTGTGTGTGTGTGTGTGTGTGTGTGTGTGGGGGGGGGGGGGGGCACTGACCATTGGAAAGGGGTAAATTGGTATGTGCCGCCATGAACCCCCTTCTGCTCGCTCATTTAAGATCCTCCCTTTAAACCCTGCATCAGCTATTATTAAGACCCCCATTTTATTGGGGAAAAAAATCATGACGATTTACATTCCAAAGCTCTAATCTTTTGAAAAATGTGCATTCTAAACCCCTCCTAAGCAAATTTGGTGAACAAATTAGTTTTTGAGACCCTACCTATTGGAGAAAATCAGTTCTTAAGACCTATTTTTCGTCAAAGATCTGCTCCGCTGAGCTCCGAAGCCCCCATTTTTGAGATCCTGGAAGGCATATATCCCTATCCAAAAATAATTTGAGTGCCCTCCCCCCCTCCCCCCGGCTAAAATCCATCAGAATATGAGTTGCGAGAAATAATTAATAATAAAAAGTCACCTAATTTTAAAAAAAAACCTGAAGAAAACCGTGTGAATTTCATTCATAAGCTTAAATTATCAGCTCCATAATGCTATTGAAAACAAAATATTAATTTACTATTTGGGTGTTTCCACAGTAATGATACCTTTTTTGTTTGTGGCTCTAAATCTTGTTTCAAATTGATTTTTTAGCTCATATTTGGCCAACACTAGGCCTACTGTAAAGTAGCAGGGAGATAGCGAGCAAAATTACAGAATCCTAGCTTAATGTTGATTTTTTTGTGTGTACACAAACCCTATGGTAACGGTTGTAACATTTTTTTGACATACACATGTTACAACCGTTATCTTTTCAATCTTGACATACAAAATATAAAAGGCTAAATCTTGAAAAGTTGACCATGTATGTGGGTTGTGCTTATTTCTTCAGTTGACGGACATCAATTACTTGAAACAAAACCAACTGGTAATTTTGATCTAGCCTTTTATATTTTGTATGTCAAGATTGAAAAGACAACGGTTGTAAACATGTGTACACATGTCAAAAAAATGTTACAACCGTTACCATAGGGTTTGTGTACAAAAAAAAAATCAACATTAAGCTAGGATTCTGAAATTTTGCTCGCTATCTCCCTGCTACTTAAAAAGTAGTGTTGGCCAAATATGAGCTAGAAAATCAATTTGATACAACATTTAGAGCCACACACAAAAAAGGTATCATAACTGTGGAAACACCTATTTAAAATCGGCCCTAAACCCGGTAAAAATGGAAACCAAAATGATTCGTTAAGCGGTCACATGAGGTCAAATCTCGGTCATTTAACTATGTGGGCAACTCCATGTTACTCACGTTACGCTTTTTCGCTACGTTACACTTTTGGAAGTGCCATATTTTTTAGAAGAACAAGCTTGACAGAATTATTTTTTCTGCAGTAGTTACACAAGACCCAGCACTAACTTTATATGCAATTAGAATTGCAATACAAGACATGACTTGCGAGTGAGAAGGAAAACACTTTTATTACTAACGTTACATTTCATTGGACATCATAAAATAGCAACAAGCCTTCATTCACAAAGTGTCCTCATACAGGATATTTTTGGAAACAAGTTTAACATGGTAGATAAAGCTAACATTAAGATCTACAAATGCAAGGTGAAAATAATCTGATTAGACAAACACTTTTCAGAAAATTGACCAAAATAGCTGTTACTCACGTTACGTTACTCACGTTACTTGTTTTTGCAAATTCAAAGTGTATTTATATAGCTCATGCAGATTAGCTCAAAATGTTATGAAATAGTCTTGACATGATGCATTTAATTTCCCAAAATGTTATTATGTCTCCAAACGGTCAATTATGACCGCTACACAAGTTCACAGGACATTTTGCAAACTCTCTACCTGTTACATCAACAATATCTTGATGAAAATGGTATAATTTTGCATTAAAACAGAAACAATTTGAGAGCTACTTTCTTTTTTGAAACTTAACATTATGTTTAACAAGTGTTAGGTGAAAATAATTGCATATAATTGATGAATTACACCATAGTTATCAAGGTTGCCGAATTCAGCACCTTTGTGCAAAATCAATATTTTTGAACTTAGGAATGATGAACACAAGAAATATGCAGAAAATGCTCTACAATATTTGTGTACATAAGCTATGCATGTATATTTAACACTTTGTAACCAACAAAATTGAATATTTTCCTTCAAAAGTGACTTTCGGAGGACAAAGTTACTGTTTTACTTGTTGAAAAACTTGGAACGACACGTAATGACCCCTAGAAATAATGCGTACGAAGTGATGGAAGTGCCAGACTGACATAAGACTGATAAATGAATAAAACTAAGTTCAGTAAAAGCAAAAAGAGATCCATTTCTTATTGCTACAATGCATTTTAGGCCGTTACTCACGTTACATTTTTGTTACTCATGTTACAATTGTTACTCACGTTACAGTTTTCAAACCTCTGCCATTTTAATAAAACTACACATAGCCCATTATATTTCCTGTTTTCAAATTAAGTACTTGGAGTATGATTATTATTCCATTTGCCAAATTTTAAAAGCAAGGAACAATTGAGTAGGACAACTATTTGATGTTTATCGTTACTCACGTTACATTTCTAACTACCATCGGACACACAGGAGATTCCTCCCAACTTGTGTCAATGCATAGGTATTTTTCATAGTTGGTAACTTGAAACTAAGGTATTATGCATTTCAGAAATCAACAAATATTTATATTTACAGTTAATATTAAATGTAAGAGGTCAACATAACCTGAACACACATTTTTCACTTATTCTTTATGAAAAAAACATTTTCTGACTTCTGACGATCATTTCTTGAAATTTACAAACAAAGCATTCAAACATTTTATTGTCCCATATACCTACAAGTGTATTCAATAAAATAAAATGGGTAATAAGCATCCAAATTGAATTTAAAATTTTCAGGTCATATCACCAATCTATGGAATTGCCCATGTGCAGTTCCGGTGTGATCGTACACAATTGGGCACCCTCTACCGTTAAGATCAATGCCTGAATCGAAAACAGCAGAGCGCAGCGATGCGGGCGTACGATGCGGAGGATGTAGTCTAATGACAGAACTCTAATTGAAGGAACGCAAACTTGATCGTGCACGGCTATTTTACAGAAGATTGGGCAAAATGTTTTTGTTATCAAGGGTTGTATGCCTAAGTATTAGTTATGTGATGCACAACACCCAATTTCCAGGAAAATTGAGGGTGCACTCCCATACATAATCTCTCAATGCCCCTTTAATAAATGTGACCAAATGTAGTTATGTGGACATTACAGGAATTTTGTTTTGCTCTACGATAGACTTGTATCTTTCAAGTAGACTTAACTCAGATCATACACTAGTACAGTGCACTGCATTCTAGGCTATCATGATATAGTCTCCTAAAAAAATATCGGTGGGATGGCAAAACTTATGCATGTTTTATGCTAATACGTAAGTGGGTGGTAAT
The DNA here is from genome assembly GCA_035610835.1 of Ophiura sarsii. Classification (NCBI taxonomy): domain Eukaryota; kingdom Metazoa; phylum Echinodermata; class Ophiuroidea; order Amphilepidida; family Ophiuridae; genus Ophiura; species Ophiura sarsii. The sequence continues at coordinate 156,381 of CM069454.1, read as the reverse complement.
GACCCGGGTATTAACGGTCGCTATTCTCACACACTTGGAGGTTCAGGTTGGATACATTAGTCAAGCCCAGTGTGGTCAGGGCATTGACAACCATCAGATGCTTAACGCATATTCCAACTTGCCCAACAACTTTAAAGACGACTACAGAATGAATTTAAAAAATATCCACTCACTGCTTTGAAACTTGCAAATATGTGACCCGTCACATCAAAATGGACATGTTGGAGGCCCAAGTCAAATCTGAGTTATTGGTAGAACTTGAAAGAGCACATGTTAAGCTTTAAAATGACACCATATTGAAGGTAATGGGACTTTGTAATCACAAGATATGATTTGAAGAAGCATATTTGTTTTTATTATTTTCTTTTTATAAATAATATATAGACTCGGACAAACTGGCGAGAATTAAATTAACAAAGACCTTAAAAATACACAGCCTCGAACCCGGTCCCTCTCGCTATCGCGGCGATTGGTTATTCAACAAATATATTGGCCTCTATCTCAAAACTGTGTTTGCCGTCCTTTTTGACGCGACTGGTCACATTTGCACACCCAACATTGCTCAGTCAATGTGAATTTCCTTTTTTCAGAAATCTTTCCCAAATTTCCAAAATTACCAAAGTCTATCTCAAGGATTACTGAACTGATACTAGGCGGTTTGTACTTATTTTAATGCATTTCTTAAAGTTATTCTAAATATGGTAATGAAATTAATTTTTTTTGACATTTCTGACACATTTTGTGAATTTTTGGAATATCATCTGCATTTGATCTGTTTAGCTGAAACTGTGAATGTCCTAAAAGGCAACCATAAATTATGGTCATTGTTTTTTATTTTCAGAGAGCAGAAACAGCTAACGCAACAATCAAAATATGGACGGCCCCACAGATTCAGATTCTGCCCCATCAACCTCAATTACCTCACAGTCACCATTGCTCCTCGTCTCCAAAGAGTCTGCAGGTATCACAGGATCCTCGTCACCTCTCATCACAGCCTCAGGATTACAACCCCAAGCATCCTTGGTGCCCTCTTCTCCCTACACTGGGGCCCCAAGCTCCTCCAAACTGGCTTCATTACTTCTTGCCACCCAAGGATCCCCACCTCCTGTGACAAGGACAGTCAATCCAAATCTCACTCCGGGGCCATCTGTACCCAGGCAAACTAACACTACCCCATATCAGAAACGGTCAGTGGTTCTCCACGGTGCCGGTCAGTTTGGCATACCACTGAATAGCGAGGCCGCACCGTATCATCAGCGGATAGCAGACGTTCCTAGGTCCAGTCAGGTGGCGGTCAATAGGGTTGGGATGACTAATGGTCAAGCAGGACATCCGGTAGGAGGAATTACAGGCATGCCAGGGTCCAGTCAAGTAGGACTACATCAAGTTCCTAACAACCATGGTGGACTACAGAATGGTCTTCCGGGTGCACAGGCAGGGTATGCAGTGAATGCAATGGTACAAGCTGCTGCTTTAGCAGGTACAGTATACATCAGAACAGTTTTAAGGCCAACAAAAAAAGAGGTCTGTCCTCACATACATTTGGGGAAATACCTAGCTATGCCAGGGGTGGGCAACCTACGGCCAGTGGTTTTTTGCATAACCAGAGGGTGGCGAGGGGGGGGGGGGGGGGGTCATTTGACAAGAAGAATCATGGAATTATGATGGTCAAATGAACAAAGATGGCAAAATTTTGTGGCCCCAAAATGCAACATTCTTTAGTAAAGGCTTGTTTAGAGCCAAAATATACCTCAATCGTGCCATAAATAACTGTAAAGTCGACAATTTTGCTCGCTACGCCCGCATTGCTCGACTCCGAACAATCTTGTCGGTTGACTTTTATTCTTCCCCTAATATGAAGAACCTAGTTACGCCACTGTCATCTGTACTGTATTGAGATTACGTTTTTTTTTAAGATACTGAGATTATTAAGCACACACACACACGTGTCTATTGCATGCTTGCAAGTCTTCGGAATCAAAGGTTTGAAATCTACAGCAGCTCATTGCTACAAAATTTGGTTAGGTGCGGCCCAGTCAATTTTTCACCCTTATATCTGGCCCATTCATTCAAAAAGGTTGCCCACCCCTGATCTATGCGATATGCATTTTTAAAAAGAAAAAATAGTTATGCTAAATGCGGAAATTCATTTTATACAGGGTGTATCAGAATGAACTATACGATGCCGTGTATCTAAAATACATAATAAAATACAAAATGATTATTGTTTTAAATATACACATCTGCAATATAAGGGTGAACATGTTTCCTATATGTTAATTTTTATATATCTCTTTTGGTTCTTGTCTGGCAAGACTTAATCGAAAATCGATGAAAAACGGAGGAGCGATTTTGAATCAATCCCCTCTACCACTACCCCCAACATTTCAAACAATGTAGCCAACACCACATATTCAATATTCAAAACTCCCGCCAAAGAAAGGAAAGTTGAAACCACTCAAGCTGAACAAATTCCGTTCTATTCAATTTTTGGTGTGCACACAACAAACGATTGATTTTAACAATTTAGTGTCATTAAGATGAGAAGAGAGTGCAATAATTGTAATTATAATCACAATAATTAAACCTATCATACATCAGAAATAATTTACTATTTGAAAGCGTTAGTCATTTCACAGATTTTTTAAATTGATAATTTCGACCAAATTCGAAATCTACCATCTTTACCAGAAAGTCTGTATTTTCCATTAGAAAAGTCCGCTTTTCAAAATAAATTGGGTACCCAACATTTTAAAATTTGTTTTGTTACTTTTACATTTTTTTTAAAATAATTTTTTTCGGGTACCCACCCTTCACTGTACTATTTGTTTTCTGAAAATCCTTAATAGTTATTCATTTTATTCATGATTTACAGCTGCGCAACATCCCCAAATCTATGAAGGTACTAATCCCGTGACAAGTCCAGGGGGTGTCAGACACGGTCATCCATCATACTTGAATAACCCAGCAGCAGCAGCATCCGCACCAGGGAGTGCAGGACAAGGGGCAATGTATAGCGCCCTCCCACCCGGTGTAGCTGTAGGAGTAAATGACATTCAAAGGGATATAATGCGGATGTCTGAAGAAGGAGTGGAGGAAACCGTCAGGTAAGATAAGTCCATATCACTTCATTGAGGTAGTGATGTCAGATCCTCACCAGAGGGTGCAGGACATGGGGCAATGTATAGTGTCCTCCCACCCGGTGTAGCTGTAGGAGTGAATGATATCCAAAGGGATATAATGCGGATGTCTGAAGAAGGAGTGGAGGAAACCGTCAGGTAAGATAAGTCCATATCACTTCATTGAGGTAGTGATGTCAGATCCTCACCAGGGGTGAAGGACATGGGGCAATGTATAGCGCCCTCCCACCCGGTGTAGCTGTAAGAGTGAATGACATCCAAAGGGATATAATGCGGATGTCTGAAGAAGGAGTGGAGGAAACCGTCAGGTAAGATGAGTCCATATCACTTTATTAAGGTAGTGATGTCAGATCCTCACCAGGGGGTGAGGATAAGGGGCAATGTATAGCGCCCTCCCACCCGGTGTAGCTGTAGGAGTGAATGACATCCAAAGGGATATAATGCGGATGTCTGAAGAAGGAGTGGAAGAAACTGTCAGGTAAGATGAGTCCATATCACTTTATTAAGGTAGTGATGTCAGATCCTCACCAGGGGGTGAGGATAAGGGGCAATGTATAGCGCCCTCCCACCCGGTGTAGCTGTAGGAGTGAATGACATCCAAAGGGATATAATGCGGATGTCTGAAGAAGGAGTGGAGGAAACCGTCAGGTAAGATGAGTCTATTTCACTTCATTGAGGTAGTGATGTCAGATTATTGACTGTGCAATAATGCATATGTATTGATTGACCTTATATATGAGCATATAAATATGTACTGTTGTGAAAAAAGGGGGCAGTTGTAAAAAGGGTGTAGCTGTAGGAGTGAATGACATCCAAAGGGATATAATGCGGATGTCTGAAGAAGGAGTGGAGGAACCGTCAGGTAAGATGAGTCTATATCACTTCATTGAGGTAGTGATGTCAGATCCACACCAGGGGGTGCGGGACATGGGGCAATGTATAGCCCCCTCCCACCTGGTGTAGCTGTAGGAGTGAATGACATCCAAAGAGATATAATGCGGATGTCTGAAGAAGGAGTGGAAGAAACTGTCAGGTAAGATGAGTCCATATCACTTTATTAAGGTAGTGGTGTCAGATCCTGTCCAGGGGGTGCGGGACATGGGGCAATGTATAGCGCCCTCTCGCCCGGTGTAGGAGTGAATGACATCCAAAGGGATATAATGCGAATGTCTGATAAAGGAGTGGAGGAAACCGTTAGGTAAGATGAGTCCATATTACCTTATTAAGGTAGTGATGTCAGATCCTCACCAGGGGGTGCTGGACATGGGGCAATGTATAGCACCCTCCCACCCGGTGTAGCTGTAGGAGTGAATGACATTCAAAGGGATATAATGCGGATGTCTGAAGAAGGAGTGGAGGAAACCGTCAGGTAAGATGAGTCTATTTCACTTCATTGAGGTAGTGATGTCAGATTATTGACTGTGCAATAATGCATATGTATTGATTGACCTTATATATGAGCATATAAATATGTACTGTTGTGAAAAAAGGGGGCAGTTGTTGGGAAGATGGATTTTGTGATATTGATGGAAATGAGGATTGAAAGAACAAAACAAAACTATTTTACCTTCCTTAATTTTTCTTCATAAAATCAGAAAGCAGTATCAAATCTTACCCATTGTCATTTTTAAGCATTCACAAAGCTCCTTTTGTTGGTATTAAATATCTCAACTTTTTTAGAGCGACAACTGCACCCTTTTGCCGCGACAGTACACACATATTCTGTATAATTTCAAGTTGAGAGGTGGTTTTATTACACACTCATGGCACTGTCTAATGGAAGAGAAATTCTCGTGAACAGCATGATGTCTCGAAATGTGTTTACTTGCACCCAATTGATCAGCCTTGCTATTCCAGTAAACGTCCCTCCCACTTAAAGGTTACTGAAAAAAGTCAATAGGGGAAAGGTCGAACAGGTCACAGCACATTTATTTGTTCATGAAATTGTTTGAAATTTCAGTATTTTGTAAAGTATGATCATCTCTTTCATATTATCACAAAAAGTTAACTATGATTTGTTGTTTCACTGCCTGGAAAATGAAGCAGAATGTGTCTCCCTGTATATTGTCAATGGGGAACAATGAGGCGTCCCCTTTGACAGAGCCTGGGAATGGGCAAGATAAATTGATGTAAACAATCCCAACCAAGTGAATAGGGCTTTAGGCTACTGATTCAACACCACTTGAGATTGCATGGTTTAGTAGGCCCCATTAGGCAACAAATAAATCACCCTGTTCTTCTGCCCCGACCGACCCATTTTGGGGGAATTTTCCCAATTCTTTTTCTTTTTTTGAACATTTGAAAATTTGTTCGATGAAATCTTGTGAACAAGTAACCAAAATTATTTCACGGCAGCGTACTGTCTTTGTTTTTGAGCTTCATGTCTTGCGCCGGTTTGGGAGACGCCACTTCACAACCTCCCCTCCCCACCTCAAGTTTCTGATTCGATGGCAGCCCCCCCCCTCCTCAAAAATTGTCAGCCTGGTAATAAAATAAACCTAGAAAAATGCCAGATCGATCGACCCTACCTTAGAGATTCGTTTACCCGCAGAACAGGATGTTTTTTCTTGTCACCTTATAGCAGTACAAACCGACAGCACCATCTGAAAGAGGTCACTTGGCACGTTTGTCTTCAAGAGATGTCCCTGTTAAAAAACCTTGATATCGTTCCTGTTATTTCCATGCATGGCTGAATGGTTGTAACATTGATGAATATGTGCCATTTATTTTGCAGTGAGGAGGTGTTTGCATCGTATAAAGCCAGTGTTTCTATTCCTGGTGCCAAGATTCACCCTGGCAACATAGTTCAAGCATCCTCATTATCAGTAAGTGAATTTATTGGTTTTTATATATATGTTACTTGCACGCAATCGCCATTTTGAAATGAAAGCGAGGCTCTCCCATCTTAGGCCCCCAAAAAAGGTAATGTTGTCCTCTACAGCTCTCAGAGAGGAGGGGCGGGCAGGCGGATTTTTCTTTTTTTAAAAATTTTCTTATACCAGCGGAAGCTCAAAGTTCAGCCAACAAGAAGTTGAAATCACACTAAGAGTCGCACATATATGTCATAAACACTTAGTTCAATGCCATTTAAAATCTGAAGAAGAAAAAAAATCTGAAAAATAAAATAAAATAGGAGTGGCCCTAAATCTGACGAGCGGGCGGTCGAGGACAACATAACAATTTTTTGTTGTTGGCCTTATCAGCGCGACCAACCACGTCACGCGGTACCAACCACGTCACACGGTGCACACCCCTGTGTGAAACCACCGACGCAGTGTGGGGTGATAGTGCGTGTGAGGAGAGAGCCTCGCTTTCCTGTAGTTCCATCTGTACCAAGTAGCGTATAGGTGCGCCCGGAGTGCCGTCACATGCCGTTTGCTGATGTAAACAACAGTCTCTTTACACGGCCTCACGCAATCACTAGGAACGATCTTGTGTATTGTTAGAGCGCAGAAACTGATGACTGTTAATTTTTTTTGCTTCGTTGTCAACGGCAAATGACAAAAATACCCCGATGATCGGGGCGACCTATACCCCACTTTGTACCTACGTCATTTATCATGCAGATAACTTTATGTACCCTCGGAGAACCTGACATTTTCCAAAATAAAAGACACACATAATCAAGCTTCCATATAAGTGTGCATGGACCAGGAACTACTTGTTACTTTTTGACAAAAATAGCTCCTGGCCCTATAGATGAGGTGACCGTTGTTTACATCAGTAGTGTTTACATATTGATTAGCGCCTGGTCTAAAGACATGCTAGAGGTACTAGTCCATGACTACTGCATACATCATACTATATGAAAGCAAAACACACATCACTGAGCGCCAATTTTAAAAGCACATGCCCTTATGGTGCGCACGCAAACCGCCGGGCAACCAGATTTAGTACCTGGTCTCTCATTGTGCTTAGGGATGCATACCATGACTTCTGCACTGTTACACCGTAAGCATGGTAAGTAATGATCAATCAAGTGTGAATTAAAGCACCGTTCCCTGTAGGTGCGCACGCAAACCGCCGGGCACTACGTCACCGGTCACACCATCTATACTTTACTGTGCAAAATTTGGAAAACATTATAGTAGCCAAAACTTGGCAACCATTGGGTAAAACACTCTTCGATGCCCGCTTATTTAGAGGCTTGCACTATAATATGGCTGAAATAAGGCTTCAGTGCGTCCATCAGTTTCAAATCCTAAACAATTGGACAATTTTGAGGCTCATTCATGTTGCTAGAAAAAAAAGCAGTGTATGGCTCAGGAAATTTGCCATTTCCAAGTGTCCAGGTATAGAAACTAAAACTATTCGTGTTGATTTTTTCACAGGATGTACCTCTACCAGATGCGACCTATGACCTTTCTGAGTCCATTCCTACTGATATCATTACATCAGGGAAACTGAGTAGTCTGCAGTTGGAAGGGGTGTTGTACGCGGTAAGTATGCCATGCCACATTTCATACCCGAACCATCACAACTTATTAATAGAGCTGTATAGTTGGCATGAAGACCTTTCATCAATTGTTTTAAAAGCCTGAGAAAGGTTGTGAGACCTAGCTCCACTATCGCCAACATGTTCATAATCCTTGGCAACATGCTTAATCTCGACTTTATTAAAGGCATATTATGTGATCTTTTCCAGAGAGCGCCCTCTATTCATTTTTCTTTTTTGGAAAGTAGATTTTCTTGCAGATTTACATTTCCGATCATAAATCATACATACATTCCAAGTTACAGAGCGATACGATTCCTAATTACCTCAAAATCATGGTTTTAGAGTGAATTTAGAGTGAAAAATATAAACTGTCGGGATTCCGACAGTTTATTTTCACCCTAAAACCACGATTTTGAAGTAATTAAGAACCGTATCGCCCTGTAACTTGGAATGTATGCATGATTTATGATCAGAAATGTAAATCTGCAAGAAAATCTGCTTTCTATTTTTTTTCGATGTTGAGGGCGTTCCCTGGAAAGATCACATAATATACCTTTAAGAAGTAACCAAACACAATGAGTTTATATTTTAGTCTAAAATAATCTGTGATTTACCATTAATTTGTTAAATAGAACCACTCGAGATATCGAGGGCTCAGAAACACAAGGCCTTATCTCCATTTTGACCATTTTAAGAAAAAGACTTTGAAGATTTTGAACACTGTGGGGAGATGGATATGACACCTTGTGCTACTGGCTTATAACTTTAAGGGGTTGTGTTATGGAGATAAGGCTGTGTGTTACTGGAAAGAGAATTACTTTCTGAAAATGTTGATACTAAAATCTAATTTTTGACAAATGGAGATGAGGCCTTGTGTTTCTGAGCCCTCTATATTTATCATTACTCTTCCTCATTCCATTGATACAGTGTCAACGTCATCAGAAGATCTTATCAGATGGCAACAGAGCTGGTTTCTTTCTTGGTGATGCTGCAGGTGTAGGCAAAGGAAGACAGGTAAGGGTTATCAGATGGCAACAGAGCTGGTTTCTTTCTTGGTGATGCTGCAGGTGTGGGCAAAGGGAGACAGGTAAGGGTTATCAGATGGCTACAGAGCTGGTTTCTTTCTTGGTGATGCTGCCGGTGTGGGTAAAGGAAGACAGGTAAGGGTTATCAGATGGCAACAGAGCTGGTTTCTTTCTTGGTGATGCTGCCGGTGTAGGCAAAGGAAGACAGGTAAGGTCTACAGACTATCTCAATTATAGATTAGGAAAATTAAGTATCTTCAAACTGGTACCCAAAGGTTCCTGTTGTATACCATAAGTATGTTTAGCATATACAGGGCTGTTACCCAACAGTATTTAGGTTCCTGTTATATACCATAAGTTGGTTTAGCGTATACAGGGCTGGTACCCAACAGTATTTAGGTTCCTGTTGTATACCATAAGTTGGTTTAGCGTATACAGGGCTGGTACCCAACAGTATTTAGGTTCCTGTTGTATACCATAAGTTGGTTTAGCGTATGCAGGGCTGGTACCCAACAGTATTTAGGTTCCTGTTGTATACCATAAGTTGGTTTAGCGTATACAGGGCTGGTACCTAACAGTATTTAGGTTCCTGTTGTATACCATAAGTTGGTTTAGCGTATACAGGGCTGTTACCCAACAGTATTTAGGTTCCTGTTGTATACCATAAGTAGGTTTAGCGTATACAGGGCTGGTACCCAACAGTATTTAGGTTCCTGTTGTATACCATAAGTTGGTTTAGCGTATACAGGGCTGGTACCCAACAGTATTTAGGTTCCTGTTGTATACCATAAGTAGGTTTAGCGTATGCAGGGCTGTTACCCAACAGTATTTAGGTTCCTGTTGTATTACCATGTATGCAGGGCTAGAATTTCGTTTCAATCAAAGATTCTCGGCAATAGACGTAATTCATAATTGGAGGATTTACGTCAAAAGAGGGCCATGCTATCCAACTGAGCATGCTCAGAGCAATTAGTGCTCCGAAAACGAGGCTAACGATGTAGCCGAGACGAGAGTGATGTAGTATTTCAATGTGGTGAACTTTGCATTAATCATAAAAAATGCTTCATACTTCTGAGCTGTTCAGTATTTGACCTTATTACATTCGTGGAATAAACATAAACGTATTTATAAACTATCTATTCCACTAAGTTTGAAATGAAATGTTAACTGGTAACCGACACTATCTAGGAAAATGTAGAAGTTCACAGTTCATTACATTGCAATAAAAGTACGAGATTGTATGTTTATTGAGCATGTCTCCCTCTTTAGACATGAAATGGCCAATTATGAATAACGTTTATTGAGTTTGTGTGTGATTTTTAAAATTTGCGAGAATACAAATAGACTCTCGCAAACATGTCCACGAGAATCAATTGAGAATCGGATTCTCTGATTCTTGCAGAATTTCTAGCCCTGGTATGCAGTGTCCAGGTAGTGATTTTGGGCAAAATGTAGTGCCAGGAAGTGGTTTGGTTCGAAATGGGCTCCAGCCCGGAAGGAATTCACCATAAACAACTGGACATAACGGACATTTCGAACCAACAAGTTTGATAAGTCCTCAAAATAGGCATTAAAACAAAGAAAGATTTGGGAATATTAGATTGGACTTTTTAAGAATAATACAAGAAGGTTCTACCGACCATCTCAATTAAAGATTCAGACAGTTCAGAAAATTGGTGTCATCAAACTGCTGCCTAACAATATTATGGTTATTGTTGTATTACCATGGACATTATGGACACATTGGGAACCAACAAGTTTGATAAGACCTCAAAATCGGTATTCAGAAGAAAGAAAAAAATGGTTTTAAGAATATTAGATTTAAGACTTTTAATAAAAGTACAGGTAGGTTCTGCAGCAGGCCATCTCAATTCAAGATTTGAAAAGTTCAGAAAATTAGAGTTACAGAGTGGCGCCCAACAGTTTTTTTGGTTTCTGTCGTATCACCATGGACATATGGACATTCAGAACCAACAAGTTTGGTAAGTCCTCAAAACCTTCGGAAAAATTAAGATTTTCAGGTAGTTAGATTAGACTTATACACCCATCAAAATATGTAAGTTCCCTCCTAGCATATACTAGAATATTTCCAAAAACATTTGATGGATTTAAATAATTGTCAGCTAGAAAGATGCACCCAATTGTTAGGCACATTTTGATACCAGATTTGTTGGCCTTGAGACAATGCAACGATAAGAAATTGTGCCATTTACCTATTTTTATACAGAAAAAAAAGTGCCACTAATATAAATCTCACTGGCTATGGCTGGTTTTGTCCATAATTAACAAACAAGATTATGATCTGCTTATTGATTATGATCTGCTTATTGATGTATGGACAATCTAGCCATAGCCGGCGCGATTTAGTGCCACTTTTTTTTCTGTATAAAAATTGGTAATTGGCACAATTTCTTATCGTTGCATTGTCTCAAGGCCAACAAATTTGGTATCAAAATGTGCCTAACAATTGGGTGCATCTTTCTAGCTGACAATTATTTAAATGCATCAAATAATTTTGGAAATATTCTAGTATATGCTAGGGGGGAACTTACATATTTTGATAGGTGTATAGTAAAACAGGTAAAAGCACCATGGTTGATCCTTTGACTGTACATTGATTGTGGTAAAATATAGATACACTTCGTTTACTACTAAATTAAATTTAAACTATGATTTGTAACCATTTTTGACCTCTTTATTACCAGATTTCTGCCATTATTTTAGACAATTATGCCCGAGGTAGAACCAAGCATATATGGTTCAGCATATCATCAGATCTTAAAGTAGATGCACAGAGGTAAGCTTACAATGAGCACTTTATAAATACAGGGTGTCCCTAAGGTTTCAATACTTAAATGATTAATTCTCAGTATAAAACTGAAAACATATTTGGATAGAGAAAACTTGTAGAGTTATTTTATTACCAAACATGTGCCCTTTTCTGAGGCTCCTTAACACTTTCCACGCGGCAGACGGCTGCAGACGACATTCCAAAATTTCACAAAATGTTTAAAAAATGTCAAAATTATTGAATTTCATTAACATATTCAGAATCACCATGAGAAATGCATTGACATAAGTACAAACATGCCTAGTATTGGGTCAGTAAACCTTGAGATAGGCTTTGAAAATTGTGAAAGGTTTCTGAAAAATCTGTTTTGTGTATGGTTAAAATAATAGCCGCGTGGAAAGTGTTAACCCTAACCTTCCTGGACCTTACAAAACACAACCGTGCTACAATCTTGTATCGCGCGACGGTCCCATCAGTCTCGTGCCACGCTCAGCGCATAGTTCAACTTGTTAAAAAACTTAAGTTTTTTGAACCTCCCCCATGTAGCTCAGTCGGAAGAGCATCAGACTTGCATGCACGCGGCCCGGGCTCGATCCGCGGCGCGTGTGGAGACTGATTCCCCCCTCAAATTTGACCCGTTTTTCTCCACTGATATTTTAATTCACAAAAACATGCCCGGGGAGTTAGGGTTAATGTAAAGACATCAAAAAAAATAACTCGGCTGTTGTAAAAGCACCTATAATTTTAAAATACCAGGAGACGGAAAATTTATTTACGGTGATTTTGACACCTTGTTTGTTAAAATCGATAAAGTATTGTTGTCGCGGTATGTGCTTACAGATGAAAAGTGCCCATTTCCATTGTTGCATTAACTCCTATTGATCTCTCTGATTCAGCGTGAAGATAATAGCGGGAATTTTGATAGTTTGCCCATGGCGATGACCTGTCCTGTCTGTCTTCTCGGACCTTCTGAGCATTTGGAGTTTTAAATTCATCCTTTTTAATTGTAAAGAAGTACGCCTGTCATCCCCATTAAATTTGTTCCGGATTATGCTAATCAAGTTTACAGCACAACAAGAACAGCTAATCAAAATTCCAGCTATTATCTTCACGCTGAATCAGAGAGATCAATATGATCCGAGGGGGGGGGGGGGGGGTGAATAAAACTATCAGGGGGGGGGGGGGGGTAATAAAACTATCAGGGGAGAAAAACTGTTCACATTTTCTTGATGGGGAATCAGGCTGTGCCAGCGCAGGGGATCGAACCCATGCAGCGCAGGGATCGAACCCATGCAGCCTGCGTGGACCCATGCAGCCTGCATGAACCCATGCAGCCTGCGTGGAAGTCCGACACATAAGTTTTTTACACCAGTCTGACGGCGAACCCGTTAAACTCAAAACTTATATTATGAATACCTACACCATCTGATCAGCCCATCTGATCATGCTACAAGATGAAGTGAAGGTGAAGCATGTGCTACAGCAGCTGGCAGCGTAGTGATATGTAGTACCCAGGAAGGTTAGGGCTAATAGCATAATAATATCTGTGTGTTTTTTCAGAGATATAAATGATCTTGGGTGTCATATCAAAGTGATTGAAGGATGTCAACAACTGGATAAAGAGACTAGGTAAGGGTTTTCGTAAGAAACTAGGTAAGGGCTTTTCATATTAATCAAAGGCATCAGAGGCAATTGCCTTGGATGCCCGACCAAGTTGCCTTGATGCCCTCTATTTCTGGCTGTTTTTACATAATTTGTAAAAGTGTCCACCAACTGAAACACAATGCCACACAACCAGCATAGATGTAGATTGTCTTGGAGAAAATTGCCCTCTTCAAATTGCCTTAAATTGCAGTGCCATCTCCATTTCTTAATTTTAGGCCTGACTTGACGTAAGTAAAAATGTCATGCTACATAGCTAAAACATCACACATAGCCCTAGTAAATGAAGGGTAAATCTGAACAGAAAATACACAATCCCTATAGATGAGGTGACCGTTGTTTACATCAGTAGTGTTTACATATTGATTAGCGCCTGGTCTAAAGACATGCTAGGGGTACTAGTCCATGACTACTGCATACATCATACTATGAAAGGCAAAACACACATCACTGAGCGCCAATTTTAAAAGCATATGCCCTTATGGTGTGCACGCAAACCGCCGGGCAACCAGATTTAGTACCTGGTCTCTCATTGTGCTTAGGGATGCATACCATGACTTCTGCACTATTACACCGTAAGCATGGTAAGTAATGATCAATCAAGTGTGAATTAAAGCACCGTTCCCTGTAGGTGCGCACGCAAACCGCCGGGCACTACGTCACCGGTCACACCATCTATACCAGCTCATCTGTCTATAAAACTGCACAGGTTTCTTAACACTTTCCATGCCGCAGGCGTCTGCAGACGACATTCCAAAATTTCACAAAATGTTTCAAATATGTCCAAATTATTTAATTTCATTATCATATTTGGAATCACCATAAGAAATGCATTAAAAAAAGAATAAACATGCCTAGTGTTGGTTCAGCAATTCTAGAGATAGACTTTGAAAGTTTTGGAAAGGTTTCTGATTTGTATGGTAAAACTAATAGCCAAATGGAAAGTGTTAACACTTTCCACGCGGCAGGCAGCTGCAGACGACATTCCAAAATTTCACAAAATGTTTAAAAAATATCAAAATTATGGAATGTCATTACCATATTTGGAATCATCTTGAGAAATGCATTGACATAAGTACAAACATGCCTAGTATCGGGTCAGTAATCCTTGAGATAGACTTTGAAAATTGTGAAAGGTTTCTGAAAAATCTGTTTTGAGTATGGTAAAAATAATAGCCGCGTGGAAAGTGTTAAGCTTATCTTATCCTTGTATCATTGAACTATTGTATTTTCAGGATATTTGGCCTCCCATCTGACTTTGCACGTGGGATTATATTCAGCACATATGCAACATTAGTGTCTTCAGTCAGTAAGGGAGGTAAGTGTTCATCTTTATTTAAAAGAAACTTATAGACCATTTCAAATTCAGATCAGAAAACTTGAAAAACAGGTCACATGAAGTAGGTTTTCATACTAGATGGGCAGAAAAATTTCGCAAACGGTAATCCCAAATGTTGATTTTCTTTTACCCGGTAGCTACTGTTCGGGCTAAAATTGTGGCTTTTGGAGTGAGTGATGACATGGTTTTCACTCACAATATTTTCCTTTTTGTATGTGGCTGTTTGCTAGTAGTAAAAAGCATTTTATATATACAAATAAATCCCAATTTTAGTGCAACTTTGTTTTCATTATTTGTGGTCATTTAAACCATCATAACTTCAAAACTATCCAATCGATTTTTATGGATGAGGTATCAAACTATAGAAAAGAAATTTGCTAATTTAATGTATATTTCAGATTTTTGGTACTGATTATTGATTTTGGATTAGCCAACATCAAATTACCTGGTCTGGAACTTTTTGTGTTAGCTGTATAAGTTTAAGACTAATACAAACTTGCAAATGTTGCCAAATGTGACCACTGTCGTCTCTTCTTTTACCAGGGCTTTGAAGACTGCCCTCACACTGCAATGTCATCCTTAGTTGCTTGGAACAAAAATATATGATATTTGATCAAACATTTTTAATGTTCATACAGGTGGTTGGAATAGCAAGCGTCGCAGTCGTCTGGACCAGCTCATTACTTGGTGCGGGGGTGACAAGTTTGATGGATGTCTGATATTTGATGAGTGCCACAAAGCTAAAAATTTTATACCGGTAAGATTGATGTGTTTTTGATGTCGCCGCTTATTAAATATAGAACTTCTTGTCATAATTTAATAGCGGCGACAGTGATGAATTGTAACTGTATTATTAATGGTGATCATGATTTTGGGAGGGGATATTGAGAAAGACTCCATTATCTTTTCAATTAAACTATGTTTCTTATCAAAAAGATTGTGATGTCATATAGGTTTCGCAACATACAGTTTGATGTTTTCTTGCAGCATGCTGTCAAAAAGTGTGTCAAATTTGCTTCACAAAATACTTTTCCTGTATCGACTTCCATTAAATATATCAACTTTTTATTCAAACCTACAGTATCAAAAGTATGCTTTGTTGGAAATAAAGTACTTAAGTTCCCACACACATCTCAAGTCTTGACAGAATAAAACATTCTTGACCTTTCGAATATGTGACGTCAGAATCGGGTCATAGACTCTCGGTAATTGGTATTGGCCCCCCTCTTGGTTGAGTGATAGACAGTGGTGGAACTTCAGATTTTTTTCAACTAGCCAGTCGGGCAGGTAACTCACAGAATTGACCTGCCCGACAAAAATTCCACCAGCCCAAGATTTGTTTTCATAATATTTTGCAGCAAACAATTAAGAGCAAGACTACTTTTAAACTACAATTACATGTTTTTGTCTTTACTGTACGGTGTTCCACTGTAACCCTAGCCCGTAACAGCTCCTCGTATTCATCATGTTCATCAATCCAATACTCTCTTTAATCTCCTATCAACCTGATCTCCTCTATCATCATGACACACGATCATCTGATGATGAAATTATCCTGAACTTACTGTTACTTACACTTTGAGCTTCAAAAATGTTACCCGCCAGTCGGACGGGTACCTTTGTATCTTCACCCGCCCGACACGAAAGTTACCCGCTATGGGTGGGTGGGCGGGTCTTATTTCCATCCCTGGTGATAGATGTTTGGCTCTTATGTTAATGACTTCCTTGACCCCTCTCTCGAAACAAAGAGGATCCTTTATCCAAGATTCTGATTCTGACGTCACATTTCCGAAAGGTAAAGATCGTCAGTTTGAGTCATTCAGAGATGTAAGTTTTCAGGCCTTTTCGCTGATTTCAGGCCTTCTTGTCAGGCCTATTTTCAGACATTTCAGGCTTTGTTATCCTGATTTTCCCTGTACAAAAGTATCTAGACAACTCAAAATTATCTGACTTTTTCAGGTATTTTCACGCTATCTGTGAAGAACTCTCTTACATCCCTTAGTCTGCTGATGAAAGGTGTAGCAATACCTGCAGATTCCAGGCAATTATTATCTTGTGTTGAGAACGAAAAATCAATTTCAAATTATTTGATTACCAACACAGATGACCTTTCACTCGAACTGATGTTTTATTTAATTTGTACATTTTAACAGGGTAAAGAAAGTAGCAGTACCAAAGTTGCTGTAGCAGTAACTACAATACAAAGGTAATGATTCTTAGTTATTTAAAATGTTGAATATTTTATATTATATATAATTTTCAATTAGGCCCCAAAGGCCAAATACGACCTTTTCAAGGGATGATTACAGGCCCTTGAACTACTGTAAAAGCAAAGAAAAACATATGAAAATGGTAACTCAACCCTGAAAAATGTTGCTATCCCAATTAGCAAATATAGTTAGTCCACAGGCTGAAAAAGTAGGCAATACAGAAAGCTCCTTGCAGGGAAATTTGAGCATTTGGAGGGAAATTTTGGCATTTGGAGGGAAATGTTACTCTTTTTTTAAGAAATGCATTCCACTTTGGAGGGAAATTTGGAATCGCTTGCTGGGAAAAAAACCATTTTTTCAGGCCATGCCATGATAGTTACAACACCTGACTTGATAAGTGACAATTTAGTTAAGTTTGCAGTAATGTGACTAACAATACCCTACGTGCCCAACCGACCCATTTTTCTTTTTTTCTTTCTTTTTTTACCAAAAATAGTTTTGTACATTTTTCGAAAATGTTTGAAAATTTTCAAAAAGTGTTAGCATTCACCAACTTTTTTCATGAACAGTTTGAAAAAAAAACACACCCCAAAACTGCCCGACCGACCGTACCTGAGAAGTCCGTTTACACAGGGTTTTTTCTCATCGCTTAAGCTTCACAATTTGATATTTTAGTCTGATTATAGAAAAATAAACTACATGTCTGTAATTGAAATTTACACTGAGGTTACTCCAATCACCACATTTACTCTTTTCTCCACAAATCCCAATTAAATAAAGCTATAGTTAGAATCATAATGCTATGGACAAAATTCCACCAATATGTGCCAGGGTTTTCTTTAAACTTTTTACGCGTAAAGAAAAACCTGGATGTGCGTACCGGAAGCTTTTTAAAAATGACGGCGCATCCTGATTGGTCAAACATGAAATCACCAAGAGCATACATTCATAGTTGTTCACATATCATGCATTTGAATGCAGCCCTGTGGACTACAACAATGTCTCACTCATGTAAATGGATCAACTTCGCCTATAGGTTGGGGCGGACCTACGTCACGCCGGTGAAAACAAATCAAACGCCGGTGAAAACAAAAACAACTTGCGCAGATCAATCAATTAAGGCAACCGCACATTGTGCCTACTGCGGATCAAGTGCGTAACTCTCAGCGTTGAGTGCGTGCATGGAATGTTTTGTTTCTGAAACACTGGTTGCCAAGCAAATTTGCTAAAAATAACTCAAAGTTCCCGTATGTCCGCCCCTTCCTATAGCATTATTGGAGTACCAATAGACATCCAATCCCATACCTCCCTTTCAGGGTTGTAGCTAGACCAGATTGAGTGCCGGACAATTTTACTGATGGCGAACGGAGTAAGTGTAGGGAACGAAGTGCAGTGGATAATGGAATGGGGTCTAGAGGCCTTCTTAATGTTTTTTAAGGGGTTATAAATGCACTTTGAGGGTTCCTGCCACATAATTTCTTGTTTTATGAGGCAGTTTAATGAGATTTTTTTTACAAATTGTAAATTATTGTTATTTTTTTAATGCCAGAATTCTTACCCTTATTTTTTAAGAGTGCCGGACGCTGGGCACAACTTCCGGCGTAGCTACAACCCTGCTCCCTTTGTGCAATTGAAAAAAATTCCCATCCCAAGAGTTGCAAAATCAAGTCATGATGTCTTATGACAGTTAGGTTTCATTTCATACAAGATAAACTACTTCAAATGTGAATATTGGATGTCATTTTCTGTGGACTTTGTCTCAAAAACAACCCTGTCCTCTGCCTTAGACTAGATCAAACAGCAATTTTGATTGATACCATCTGATTCAAAATTGATTTGATTAAATATCCATTAAATATGAGAGGGTTGATCAAAAAACAAACTTTGCTCAAATCAATCATAATGTCTTGTTCAGACTATGGTAAGGGCCAGTGTTGTCACTAGCCAAAATTTAGTGGCGGTTAATTTTACTGACGGCGAACGGAAAAAGCGTTGCAAACGAAGTGCAGTGGATCATGGCATGGGGTCTATAGGCCTTAATGGTTTTTTAGGGGTTATTAATGCACTTTGAGGGTTTTTGCCACATAATTTCTTGTTTTATGAGGCAGTTTAATGATTTTATCCACAAATTGTAAAAAAAAAAAAAAAGTTAGTGTCGGTTTTTTTACCCTTTTTTAAGAGTGCCGGTCGGCAATCGCGAGTGCCGGCTCCTCCCGACCGCCACCGACCGCCAGTGACAACCCTGGTAAGGCAAAAAAACCACCAAAACAAGTTTGTCTCAGAAGAAACCTTAAAAAAAAAGGGCTAAGAATAGAAATCACAATTTTGTTATGGGAGACAGACTGTCCATACCTAGAAAGTTTGCCTAAAACTCATTGAAACTTGAAAATATGCACTGAAATTGGTGGCATATTTTTTACAATTTCTTTGAAATTGAATTACACTTCTACATCTGCATGGGTTTTATTTTGGTCCCATGATTTGTGAGAGTTTCTATAAACCAAATTTAGTGCATCCAAAGGCTTTGTTATTGGACCCCTTTATGTAAGCTTAAACGTAAAATGCTAAAGTCTGGGTTAGAGATTGACATGCAAATTTATACGAAAGAGTGTAAAGCATATAAAGATATGCTTGACCAGGCTAAGTGTAATTACCATCGCAACGAAATTTCTAACTCTGATGACAAAAACCTGTTCCGTATTGTGAATAAATTGTTCTCTGTCAGCTCCTCTCGCGTACTCCCTGAACACACTTCTTCAAAAGAGCTTGCCAATCAATTTGGTATATATTTTCATGACAAAATTGAGAAGATATGTGATAAACTGAACAGCATAAGTACTCCACCCTTAACTATCTCCTTAACTGAATCATGTGAAAGCAGGTTTACCGATTTCAAGCAGGTATCTGAGGACACTGTTCGCAAAGTTATTAACGAGAGTGCATCAAAGAGTTGTCAGCTCGATCCAATACCCACTTGTTTAGTTAAAAAGTGCCTTGATGTCCTGCTTCCACATATCACCAAAATCATAAACTTATCGCTCTCATCCGGAACGGTGCCTGATGCATTCAAACTTTCCTATATTATGCCGTTACTGAAAAAACAGAATTTAGACCCGAACGAGCTCAAAAATTATAGACCAGCTTAAATGGGCAGAGAGATTGGCGATAAATATAAAATTGAAAGAATAAAAATAGTGTCAATAGATAAGGTATAATAGAACCCTGAAACACAATATTTCATGGGAATAGGGTTGAAGTGATGGCGCTAGATAGACATTCTGGTGAAGCCATATGTGCCAAATTCTGCTGATGATTTCGATGTGATGAACATCAAAATTACCTGATATACTGGGAATTAAGGTAAACGGCTTGAGATGGTAGTTATAAGTATTACTTTGGTGCAAAAAACCCAATTACCAGGAAAATTGAGGGTGCACTCCAATCTCTCAATACCCCTTTAAAATTGAATTGTGTGTGTTCAACGGGGACATTTTACTGCGTCATAGACCGCAAACCCTCTTCACTTTTAGAAGGCAACGGGAAACTAATGATTAATTTTAAGTGGCCTAACCCTTCAAAATATAAATATTACTGAGTAAATATTTACATTTCAAGACAAATGATGTGTGTACTCACTACTCACTCTCTGTAGGGCGGCACACTGGACTTTAGACTGTTTTCAAAGCTATGAATCCAGATTTCTCTGTAAGATGATGAAATTAAAATGTTTTAATTTCCAATTAAAAGTTGTACGTACATGCTTTTAAAGTAAATTGAATAATGATGATTTTGTTACATGCATGGATTTTCATGAAGGGGCGCAGCCGAAGGTTCTTTTCATAGTAGAAGAGGGCGCTATTATACTGAGATGGTGTGTGAATTGAGGCAAATTTTGTGAAATGATAAAAAATTATCACATAAATGTCCCTTTTTGTCTCGCCTGATGTAATCAGAAAGAGACTATGTTATCACTATTTCTGTCCGGCGTCTTGCGTATGGTGTATGGCGTCTGCCGTGTGCTAAGAAATACCTTTGTGACACGATATCTGGAGATCCGTAAGGCCTATCTTGATGGGACTTGGTGGAGGGAAGGGGGGTTGGTGCGTTCTGCTGCTGATTGATTTTTCAAGGTCATCGGAGGTCATTCAAGGTCATCGGGGTCAAATATGCTTAACACTTTTGATGCGTTGTGACGCGATATCTAGAGATCCGAAAGGCCTATCTTGATGGGACTTGATGTCAGAGAAGGGGGTGGGGTGTTCTTTTGCTGATTAGATTTTCAAGGTCATTGGAGGTCATTCAAGGTCATCGGGGTCAAATATGGGGTCAAATAAGATCCGTAAGGCCGATCTTGATGGGATTTGGTGGAGGTAAGGGGGTGTATTCTTTTTGTTGATTACATTTTCAAGGTCATTGGAGGTCATTCAAGGTCATCGGAGGTCATTCAAGGTCATCGGGGGTCAAATATGGGGTCAAATAGATCAGTAGGGCCTATCTTGATGCGACTTGGTGGAGGGAGGGGTGTATTCTTTTTGTTGATTACATTTTCAAGGTCATTGGAGGTCATTCAAGATCGTCTGGGGTCCCCCTAAAATGTCTTGCCTCCTTTTGCCCCCTTCCCCCCCCCCCCAAATTATGATGCTGGCGCCGCCACTGCATAGTCCAAAGGGAGGGGTGGGGTACCATCTAAACTTTGAAGGGCCATAAAGCGGAAACGATTCGTTTGTGTTCCGCAAATATTTTAGTACTGGGTAACATTTGAGCATCCCTTAACCAGTTCGCTGCTATTTTTAAATATTACTCTGTATAGTGCTGTGCTACGATAAAAATTGAGGCCATTTTTCTGACTCACACACGTACAGCACTGCTCCGTACCTATGCATACATGTACTGTACACGCACACACCCCGCACTGCAGGTACAGTATGCATCAACAGCAGTATCGCGAGCAGCATACATACATATTTACTGATTCATACACATCCCAATAAATATAAAGCACTGATTTTATTTATTATGTAAATACTGAGACTAATATACTAAGTCTCAGGTAAATATCATAAGAATCATAGTTAGTATACGATATTTATTTGTCCTTACTATTTCATGCCAAATTCAACGCGCTATATCAGTCTCACTTGTTCACCAGAGTTTGCTGTAGATTTATTCACATGGTTGAGGCGGCTGTATATCCAACGCAAAACCACAACGTCATTCTTCACAATTCGTGTTGATTTCAGGCAACTTATTCTTGTGAAATAATACTCTTGTACGATTTGAAATAACATACAAGAGTATATTTCAAACTAGAACTGTTGTCTGAGCATTATATGACCGCATATATCTTGAAGAAATAGCCCCAGATGTAACCAAAATATCGTATGTTTCTCGCTTCCGGGTTGTATTCAGTCCTACGCGTGTCGCTGGTATCCGTTTTTTTTTATTACACTTTCAGCGAAGCGTAAGAACCCGAGTCTAAGTGGAACCATTCAGACTGCTCGTGCTGCGAGTCGTGCTGCCAATGCACTGTTATTTTTCAATATTTAGCTGAACTTTGATTGCTCGTAACGAGGTTAATATTCTCGCCAGCCTTTACAAAATAGCGCCATCCGTTGGCAAATTTTCTCAGGAAAATATTGATATGCGATTGTCCCATAGCGATACTGTTTAGCCCTGTGCGGCGAGTTTGAACAAAGTTAGTAATTTGCCAACTCACTCCCGTATATATACGGGCACCGCACTGTCGTGTACAGGGTCCCTCCCGTACATTTACGGGTGTCGCAGCGAAGTGGTTAAGGTATTACATCCCTTGCATTAACTACAATGCATACCTCTGTGACAGTGATACATTGTATCATATGTTTCATCATCATTTCTTTCAAGCCACTTTTGATGAACAGGCGAGACGCGCCGTTCGAGAACCGCCTTGTTTAGAGATAATTGTTATATTTTTACTATTAATTTGTATTGTCTTTTTTTCTTGTTATTTAACTTTATTTTCATTGTTTTTCTCCATTAATGGTTGTAAAAAATACAAAAAGGATTTTTCAATTGAACAATTCTATCTTTGGTATTTCAAAATCACAAATTTCGATAGAAAAATATTTGGAAATACATGTATATATTTTTACATTTTCGAAATCTTTTCAAAAACAATTTGAACGTAAAGCAAATGAAAATCTAAACATTCTCATATCTTTGGTTGATTTGGCCCATAGAATATTCTTTTTGTAGTTCAACAAAGATCACTATGGTTACAGTAGAAATAAAGAGCTTAACAATAGAAAGTCTTTGTTTATGTCCTATAGAGTGACTTACAATTATTTTGTTGACCAAACAGGCTATAGCAATGGATGAATCTTAAAGTCCCAGGCATACACCCCTACATACATACAAGGGTGCACACCACTATTACAGTCCAACGCCCAGCTTCCGTCGATCGCGATCACGAATATAGTTCCTAAATAACGGAAAGAATGGTTAATATTGACATGATATGTCATTCAAAATTATTGAATTTGGTCTATATTTGTTGACTGAAGTGTACCTGAGATAATTCGAATGAAAAGAGTATACATCTACTGTTTTCTTTGAAAATATTGGCGGAGGGATACACATTGCTCACAACGGGCTACTAGGTGTAATTTCGTGTTAAAAAATACTACTCCGTATAAAGGGGGAAATATAGAAAAATGTAAACGGTCACCCCCATCTGAGATTTTCACCCAGGTAAGATCTATGTGTGTTAATAAATATTCCAAGATTTCATTAAAGGAGTCGCAAGGTAACTCGAAATATTGCCGTTTTCCCGAGGCATCTTTCCCATAGAAACACACGTGAGCGCGTAATAGTGGTATGCACCCACAATAAGCTTTTATATACCGCCATTTCATTTAGATCACAGCGGTGATTCCACCAGTGGCTTAATCCAGCCAATCTACCAATCTGACACATTTGAGCAATAGAGGGCCAAATGTGCCTTTTACTCCTGATATCCATGTTCAGTAGAATCCAATTCCTTTTAAAAATATGGTTAAATGTATTTTCAAATATTGTTCATATAAATCAGTTGATATAACAAAGATAAACGATAAGAAACGTAAAAATGTAATTTTGAAGATGCCTCTTTTTAACAGCATAGATTATGTATTTTGTAAATAATATCTAGTAAAATTCACAGTCAGTTTATCCACCATTTAGTAGATGCCTGGGGCTTTAACAAAGTGTATGACTTTGTTTTGTTGAGCTTTTTATCAAATAGAAGATGCATTCGTATATGGACTCCTCTTTGTCAAAGACCAGTTTTGTGTGTCATGACTGTCAACCTTACTTTTTGTTTAAAGAAAGTTCACTCCAACTGTTTATATTGCTTATTTTGACAGGATGCTTCCAAAGGCCCGGGTCCTCTATTGCAGCGCAACAGGTGTAACTGATGTCAAAAATATGGTGAGTTGTCGATAGAATCTATAGTTCAGTCGGTTCCAAATTAATAACCGCAGGGAATGAATTCAGAAGAGCATGGGCGCGCAAAATGTTTGTATTGCGCAACACGGCACATTGTGAATTGTATGTGTGACGCTTGCATGCGCCAAAATAGCATGTGTATGCTTGGGTTACTTTTGTGGACGGAGAGATAAAAAAGCATATTTCTCACCAATTTGGAACTTTAGAGTAGGATAAGAAGAATGGATTATGTTCAAACTAGAGACATCCTTTAATGATTTGCCTAGCACTACCCCAGGCTGCATTACTGTTACAGCAAATATGTTCGTAAAAGCTAAGCCACGGCCCTTAGCTACACATTCGTGCAGTATACTGCGCTTACTATGTCATCGAAAAACTACGTCATCGAAAACTGGCGGCGCAAGCGCTTGGAGAGGGACTTAGGATTAGCATTTTTTAGCATTCGGGGGAGGGGGTTAGGGTTGAGAATTCTCAAAATATTAAGCGGCACATCCATTACAAAAGCATATTCAGACAATAAAACAAATGGGCATCTTATTCTCTAAAACATACTTCATTCACATTCCTTTCATTTCCAGGCCTTCATGGAAAGACTTGGACTTTGGGGTCCAGGAGCACCCTTCAAATCATTTGACCACTTCATTGATGCCATCAACAGAAGAGGGCTTGGTAATTATAAGATACACTGATGAAAGAAAGTTTTTTTCTCATTAGGCAAACAAAAAAGGTCTATTTCGCATACCTTTGGGAAAATAGCTATGCTACATGCTTTCTTTTTGTTGCTTTTTGTTGTTGTTGAGAAATACCTATTGAGCTCATTGCATAGAGCTATGCGGTAAAATTGACTCCACATATTATACACACCGGTATTTGAGATGGATCTTTTCTTCTTCTTGGCTATATACACTTATTTATATTGTGAGTACCAGTCACACTTATTCTTACAAAATATAAAGCAGCTTACCAATCCATGGTGTTTACAAAACAATTACAAATATAAAGAAACACATGCAAATACCCCAACCCAAAAGCTAATCAAGGACTTTCACCTCCAGGGACTTGAATCCTAGTCCTCCTGAAGGCTAGACGGGCACCTTAACCACTAGACCACTGGTCTATAGAATAAAGGAATGTACCTGGATCAGAAAGACTGATCAGACATCCATGAACAGAGATGATAGGGCCCACAAACTGTGACAGGTTTTGACCAATTCCTTACATCTTGCCTGCCACCTATGATAGATCATAGTGTTGGAAAGCCAGGTAAATAGCTACCATTATTTTTTGAAGAAGAGAACAGATCATGACTCATTACTCATGTAAATTTCAGCAAAAGAATATCTATAGTACAAACCTGATTAATCTTGTCAAAGTTTTCAGACAGTTTCTATTGTTTCAATCCACCATGGACTTTAGTTCAAACCCCATTCTTGTCTACCTCTCATAGGTGCGGCTGAGATGTTAGCGATGGAGATGAAAGCATCAGGCATGTACATATCACGGTTACTCAGTTTTAGAGAGGCGGAGTTTGTCACTGTGGAGGAACGTCTGACCCCCAAACAAGTCAAGATGTATGATGTTGCTGCACATGTTTGGTAGGTATTAAGTAGGCCTCTACTAGAATCACTAGATTCACGCAAATCCTATGAAAGTGCCCGAAAACTGTTGATGGCGTGATCACACTGCAAATTCCATTACATTTTTTTTACCTGTCACGCTCAGCTAGACTCAGGGTGAAATGACATCGAGATGCTCCAAATCAAATAAATAGGACCAAGTTTCCTGGTTCAAACTGTGGTAAAGAAAAGTATCCAACAAATGTTTATTGTCTGTTAAAATGTCACTAATCATAATATGGTACATAATAAACCTTTTCACACTGGTCCGACAATCGATCTTTGGACGATCGATCGTCGCTAAATAGAGAGACTAATTCAGCCGTTTCAAAACATGCAAGAACTTCGATCGATCAAAAGCCATTGGATTCACACAGAGAAGTGGCCCTTTATTTGACGATCGATCGTCACAACGACTGTTATTGAGTCTACAAAAGGACGATCGATCGTCTAAAGATCATTTGTCGGACCAGTGTGAAAAGGTTTAATCAATAACAAGGTCATGATGCTAGGTTACATCCCCCAGTCTTCTATATTACTGCATGGTCGCTAGCGCTGCATAGAGCCTTCCACGATAGCGACGCAAGAGGGAGCGCAGTCTCAGTCTATAATAACATGTGTGATCTATGGTCATGACGCTAGGTTACATCCCCCAGTCTTCTATATTACTGCATGGTCGCTAGCGCTGCATAGAGCCTTCCACGATAGCGACGCAAGAGGGAGCGCAGTCTCAGTCTATAATAACATGTGTGATCTATGGTCATGACGCTAGGTTACATCCCCCAGTCTTCTATATTACTGCATGGTCGCTAGCGCTGCATAGAGCCTTCCACGATTGCGATGCAAGAGGGAGCCATGTCTCAGTCTATAATAACTTGTGCGATCTATGAACAATATTGTTGGTATCAAGCTGAAATTTACCGGTGAGAATAAAAACTACAAAATAGGTGTTGGTTTGAAGATGCACAAAATGTTATTACAAAATCTGACGTTTTTGAAATTTACCGGGGTTGTCATCAGATATCGTCAGCATGCTTCTATAATTGCCTTACTCGCTTTTCAGCGAAATTGAGTTTTTTTGCATAAATCATGACTTCATTACATTATGCACATGCTGTAATAATATCTAAGTCATTGACAAATCATAAGTGTTGATAAATGCACTATTGCAATTCCGCCTAAGTCAGCATTGTGTGTTAGGCAGATTATAATAATTGTAAAATGTTTAAAATGGGTCATATTAACTTGTATTAGGCCTATAACAAGCCACATTTCACTTAGAGGTATATCCCAACCTAATTCTATCCAACAGGTACTGCTCCTGCTGGAATTCACCTGTACTATTCATGCCTGATTAACAAGTGCTTAAAGGATATCGTCAGCCTGCTTCGATAACTGCCTAACTCACTTTTCCTATTTTTGTTGTTTTCTCAAAACTAGACAAAATGAGTTAGGCAATTATCGAAGCAGGCTGACGATATCCTTTAAGCACTTGTTAATCAGGCATGTTATAGACAATTTCATCTCTTGTTGATCAACAATGTTAAGTGCCAGGTTCCATTCCATGCATAGGGAAACATGCATTGACTGTTGTATTGAATTCTGTCGTATACAGATGACTGGTTTGGTTTTGAATATGTCTACTGTGTGACATTACAGGTGACATTATCTATAGCCTGAATCGTATCCTTTGCTTGTATTACGTATAGCTGTGGAGTCAGTCTTTGAACACACCAATATGTCCACCTTTGTAGACGATGTGGTCTTCATTTGTGTCATCAGAAATTCTTTAAACCTTGTTTTGCTTTATTTCAGGAATGAGGTTCTTAAAGCTTTGGAGTCTGCCATTGAACGCACCAACACATCCACCTCCAGGGTGTGGTCTTCATTCTGGGGATGTCACCAGAGATTCTTTAAACAGCTATGGTAAGATATATTATCTATAATTTCCATTTACTATTGAGATTTTTACCTGGAGTCATTTCCTTAGTATGAGGAGTCCTCCTAAACTGCTCAAAAAAAGTTCAGTAATTGGTTTTCAATCACCAATTTGTCAAATATTTTGTGATATATTTATATTGTGTTTCATATCAATGATATGCTGATGTGTTCCTCTTTCCAACGATACCTCAAATGTATCAATCACTTGTTTCAGTGCTTGCCCACCTGCTTGTGAATGTAGGGAGGTCTCATTCACAATGTGCCAAATTTGCAGCTATTTCATACTTAAAAAGGACAACTCTGTCATCTGTTCAATAAAGTGTTACATTGAGAGCTAAACCATAAAAATAATGTTTTTGTTCAAGTATACCCTGCTTAAATAAGTGTATATATACGCAATAATAGTTAAAATATTTCAACAATTCAAATAAAATTTAAAAAAAATGCCAACATTTTCCAAACATTTTCTAAAAGCAATATGAGATAATTGTGAATGGCATATTGAAAATGGTGGATAACAGCTGATGCATATTGTTGATTCATCATTGTATAACACTTTTGGTTTTGTGCAGAATATTTGTTGTTGAAAAAATCAGACACTTTCAGTTAATTTTGCTGGATATAGACCATTCATCCCCTTCAAACTTGCAAGCTTTTGCTTGGCAGCCAATGCTTGTGCATATCGGCAGGCAAGCTTTTGGTGTATCCTTGGTGTAAGATATTTATAAGTTAGACTTGTGTATGACTCTATTACAGAATAAAGCTGTATAATCCTCTAATAAAATATTTTATGCTAGGTTAATTTTGTGCAGTCTTACACTAAGGATAAACCAAGCTTTTGTTTGCTTGCCAGCCGTGATGTTACAGGTGACATCGTCTATTCTTGGCAATATCCAAAATGTGCAGCATAGAACATATATAAATATGGGAGACACAGGGATATTTGTACTATTTATTTAGGCCTTATTACCCTGGATAGCCCAAGAAAGCCTTGATTGAAGCTTATTTCCATCGGGGTCCGTTAGGTGTGTGAACAGATACAGACCAGGATGATCCCCATCTCTTTACGAAAGAGTCTGTAATCTTTAATGTGCTCGGGTATTGCTCTTCTGAAGCACAGGACCACCATTTCTATGTGACTTCCGAACCACGAGGCAATTGAGACTAAGTACCTTGCCCAAGGATACAAAACATGTTGCCTATAGCGGGGCTAGAACTCACAACCTTTGTATTATGAGCCCTGCGTGCTATCCACTAGACCACACATCTCTATCAGTATGCATTTTCAATCTATATTCTTATCATTTCAGCCTTGGTGTGAAGTTACCGCTGATTGTCAAGGAAGCCAAAGCAGCCCTTGATGCTGGCTACTCAGTAGTGATAGGATTGCAGACTACAGGAGAGGTGAGAGGTCAAATACG
This sequence comes from Ophiura sarsii, assembly GCA_035610835.1. Lineage (NCBI taxonomy): Eukaryota > Metazoa > Echinodermata > Ophiuroidea > Amphilepidida > Ophiuridae > Ophiura > Ophiura sarsii. The sequence continues at coordinate 127,334 of CM069454.1, read as the reverse complement.
GCATAGAAAAAGGCGGGAAACTGGGAATAAAACTCCCAGATAAGCCTAAAAAATGGTCGATAGTTAATTAAGTTATGTGTAGAATCAGTGGTGTATTTGATTTATTTTATTTGAGATCATTTGGGTCCTACGACCCTGGATAACCCAATAAGCTTATTTCCATTGGGGTCCGTTAGATGTGTGAACAGCTACAGACCGGGATGATCCCCTACTCTTTATGAAAGATTCTGTAACCTTTTAACGTGCTCGGGTATTGCTCTTCCGATGCACGGGACCACCATTTATATGTGACTTCCGAACCACTGATTTTTGCTGCTATTAGGAAATCGTCACAATCACTTCGCTTCAATTACCAGGCTACCGACACAGCGCACACAATATCAGCCCTTAGATTGTAATATCCCCTAACAGCTTCCCAATCTCGCTTGGGTCGACGAGGCAATTGACACTAAGTACCTTGACCAAGGATACAAACACGTTGGCTGTAGCGGGGCTAGAACCCACAACCTTTGTATTGTGAGACCGGCATGCTATCCACTAGACCACACATGCTCTCTTGTAACTAGGCATTTTCATTGTGGGGGCACAGAGGGGGCAAGGACATTTTCACTACAAAATTTTCAGCAAACTCCTGCTCAGTTGCTGCTCCCGAAGATCATTATTTGTGACGCGATCAATCTGAATGAGTCGCATGTCAGGAATATTGGTTTTGAATTATAGGTAAAAACAAGTGAAACATTCTTTTGTTTAACTTTGTTTTCTCAGTTGGTAATTTGTTTTCAACTTAATTAAAAACTAGAAGTTTGATTTTACTAGGGTTTGGTATCAATTTTTACTTGCTTTACATGATGGAAAATATCAAAATTGAAAACTGTCTACATGCGACTCATTTCGTCACATTTGTGAAGCGAACAGATTATTACTTTGATTTTGAACAAAGCCTACTATTTTAAGAGATTTCTAATAAATGACATTTTTGTTTATTACCTCTAGGCTAGTCTTGAGAGTGAGATGCTTAAATCCGACAACAAATTGACGGAGTTTGTGTCTATTGCAAGAGAGATTCTGAAGCGTTTCATCAACCAGCACTTCCCAACTAAGGTTATTGTCTCGGTAAGTTTGGCTTATTCTGTGCTGTTTTTGGCGTAGGCCCATTTCCTTGCACAATGTGTACACGAACAGTTCATTTGTAAAATCAGATAAACTCATCTGTCAAAATTGAACTTAACATGCCATGTTGCTTTCAAATTTGTTAAGACTTTCCACGCGGCAGGTGTCTGCAGACGACATTCCAAAATGTCACAAAATGTTTCAGTGACGTAAGTGACGTAACTTAACAGGTGCAGCCTTTACGCACGCGTATGTATCTTCCGTTTTTCAACGCTCGCGTATATGTTATGTGCTGCAATTAGTAGAATACGCAGTTACGTCAGTGTCTCGTGATGGCCAAATATACTGTAGTCAGAAATGACATGATTCCTATTATTCATGTTGTCATGGGCTGGTAAGTTTGCATTCGGGCTGGTATCTTTTACTTCTAATCTGCCCTTCTGGCTGGTTGGGGAAAAATGTAGATACACCCCTGATTACTTTCATACATGTACTACTCATAAATTGTTTTTGGAACTCCTTTTTTTATATTGCATATTATTTTTGTCTGCAGCCGAATGAGCCTCCAGTCGAGGATGCCTGGTGTACTCAGGCCAAACAATTGCTGCTCAACTTTGCCAACAAGATTGAGCTGCCAAACAGGTATTATTAGTCAAGTCTAGTTTGCTTCCTTGAGGCTGAGATGTAGCCCGGGAAAGGGGGGGGGGGGATGAGCCACCAGTAGAGGATGCCTGGTGTACACAGGCCAAACAATTGCTGCTCAACTTTGCCAACAAGATTGAGCTGCCAAACAGGTATTATTAGTAAAGTCTAGTTTGCTTCCTTGAGGCTGAGATGTAGCTAAGGAAAGGGGGGGGGGGGTATTTGTCTGCAGCCGAATGAGCCACCAGTAGAGGATGCCTGGTGTACTCAGGCCAAACAATTGCTGCTCAACTTTGCCAACAAGATTGAGCTGCCAAACAGGTATTATTAGTCAAGTCTAGTTTGCTTCCTTGAGGCAATGATGTAGTAACATCAGTGTTGCTAAACATGTGATTGTTTAGCACAATTATAGGCCACTTGATGGGCAAATTTGTTGTAAAGAAATGTTTTTTTCTTCTTCAAATTGGACTACTATTTGTGACCTGTGCAATTAAAACCAATGGTATAGAAAAAATTGGGTGGTTTTGATCGAATCCTGTTTCCGGCAGCCTGGTGCTAAGCATTGGTTTCCAGTTTCCGATACGATTTATTCTGTTAAAATATACTACCGGGTTCCAAATTGTTGGTTCCTTTCATCTACGCTTAGCACCAGGCTGCTGGAAACGAGATTCGTTTTGATCTGGTAGATTTGGGAGGTTGTTAGGATTGTTATAAATTGAGAGGGCTACTTAGCCAGTTAGTTATACAGAGCGATTCCAAATTACTTCAAAATGATTTAAAGAGGTTGAAAATAGATTGTCCTGCAGCAGGACAGTTTATTTTCATTCTAAATTCACTCTAAAACCATGATTTTGAAGTAATTAGGAATCTTATCACCCTTTAACTCGAAACATGTTTATAATTTATGATAAGAAATGTAAATCTTCAAGGAAAACTGCTTCAAAAAAAATCAAGGATAGAGGGCATCCCATGGAAAAGATTGCATAATATGCCTTTGCTGTAATGCAGTTGTATTGAACATGGATATAGTACAACAAGGATACAACCAATATTCTGAAAACTCTGTTCGCTCACAGCATGTCCGTTTTAATCTCTGATAAATATTATCTTTTTTAATTTTCAAATAATGTCATTCAGTCCTCTAGATGAAATCATAGATCAACTCGGCGGAACGTCAGCTGTAGCTGAGATGACTGGTCGTCGAGGGCGTATGGTGCACGCAATCGGACCCAAGTCTCCCATCAAGTACGAGCTAAGAGCTGCTGAGAACAATGATGTTGGTATTGAGAGTCTTAATGTCAAGGAGGTATGTGTGTATAATGTAGCCTTGTTGCGTGTGCTTGTTGTTGTTAACACTTTACACGCGGCTATTATTTTTACCATACACAAAACAGATTTTTCAGAATCCTTTTACAATTTTCAAAGTTTATCCCAAGGATTATTGACCCAATACTAGGCATGTTTGTACTAATGTTAATGCATTTCTCATGGCGATTCCAAATATGCTAATGAAATGTAATAGTTTTGACATTTTTAAACATTTTGTGAAATTTTTGAATGTTGTCTGCAGCTGCCTGCCGCGTGGAAAGTGCTAAGATTAAAATAAATCTAAAGCGTTATTTTGATGATAAAGATGAAAATAACCAATGAACTAAATAGAATGAGAATAAAATATAGTTTGTAACTGTTTTGCTATATATACATTGGTCTCATAATGTGTGGTAAACGAAACAGCTACAAACTCTATTTTGTTCTCTAATTTAAGTATACATCCATATTATTATCCATGGAATAACAATTACCGTGCCAATCTACATTTTGTTAAACTAACTTTCTTAAATCACCCATCTAATTTGTCGTGTTTTTTTTTCACAGAGGAATAGCTTCATGGAGGGCAGAAAATTTGTAGCCGTCATATCAGATGCTGCTAGTACAGGTAAGCCAATTAGGCAGTGTTGCCATAACTATATGGTAGCCCAAAAGTAGCCCAATTTGTAGCCATCATATCAGATGCTGCTAGTACAGGTGAGATCATTAGGCAGTGTTGCCGTAACCATATGGTAGCACAAAGTAGCCCTATTTGTAGCCATCATATCAGATGCTGCCAGTACAGGTGAGATAATTAGGCAGTGTTGCCGTAACAATATGGTAGCCCAAAAGTAGCCCAATTTGTAGCCGTCATATCAGACGCTGCCAGTACAGGTGAGATAATTAGGCAGTGTTGCCGTAACAATATGGTATCCCAAAAGTAGCCCAATTTGTAGTCATCATATTAGACGCTCCCAGTAAAGGTGAGATAATTAGGCAGTGTTGCTGTAACCACACACAGAAGCAAAATAAAATGATGATTATCTGACATTTTAAGCTATTTGTTGACTATTTTTTTATCATTTAGCCCTAAAATATAATGCTTTTTACCCAGTAATATTTTAGTGAGCGGACAATTAATAGCCATCATATCAGACACTGCTCTAGTAGATTCATATAAATATTGGTCGATTGGTTATTGATTTGGACCTATTCCATTTAATTTGAAATTCTTAAACTTGTACCATTTGTTTCAATGGGGGCAGAAAGATGGACCTCAATTTACAAATATCGTATTGCTCCTTGTTGTCTATAATAGACCAAATGGGCTTCTAACTATTTGATGATTAATAACTGGGATTTCAGTCCCATTCCAAACTACTTCGCATGGAGAAACAATTTAAAACAATGCGCCAAAGACGGAGTCAATGAAAAGGTCTATTTCTTAAAAGGAACAAAAATACTACACTAGAAGTTGCACTGGCCCCCAAATCCAAAATCCAAAGGGATTTGTTATTGTGAAATTTCATACTTGTGCATGAAAGTGTGCTGTGTTATGCCATATTTTTTGCGTGTGTGGGTGGAGCTGCGCCAGATTGCAAATATTCATCAACGCAACAGATGCGTGCCATCAAAAAGAGACGCATCGGGCGCCTGTATGTGCGTTAAAATGAGACAAACGTACACTTTGAAGACGAAATTGAACAAAGAATGCTAAATACCCCCAGATCGTACAGTGACCACAGTCTGTTAGTGCATGGTCTGCGGTTTATCACTTGTGAATTTATATCCTTTTAATTAATCATATTCCCAGGCATCTCACTCCACGCAGACAAACGAGTGGCCAATCAGAGAAGACGTGTCCATCTGACGGTCGAGTTGCCGTGGTCTGCTGATAAAGCCGTGCAGCAGCTGGGACGGACGCATCGCTCTAACCAAAGCAGGTAAAAATAAGCACTCAAGATTTGGGTTCTTCACTTAAGTTATCAAATAAATGGAAAATTGCAAATACCTCAGAGGATTCATGGATTACTTTACTCGACACATTTCGTTACATTTATGATTTTATAAACACTATTACGTCATCGTTTGAAATTATAAACACTTATAGGAGGTGTCCAGCAAGCACAACATCGTCCATTATATGTTGGAAAAGTATTTATAGAGCCTTTATCGCGTAATATTGAACAAAGCATTATGCTTATCATGAAAACAAGTAAAAACTGCTTTTTCTCAACATGCCATTTAAAGAAAATTGCAGTGATTTAAAGCCTGGTATCAATGACGTCACGGTTATTGGTGTTCAAATTTGCGCAACTGCATTGTAATATAGCTATGACTGGTCACATACTTAGCATCCTTAAATGGTATAGCCTACATGTGATGTGATCAAGAAAAATGAGTCCGAAGTTGCAAGTATTGATGAATTTTGAGATGTAACCAAACCAGGTTTGTATTCTATACTTTTTGAATATATCTAGAATTAATTGTCCATTCTTAATGCATTGCAAATGGCCAGTACGATCAAGAAGAAAACTAAAAATGTGATATGTTTGTTCCCCTTCAGATTCATTTTGTTTGATCGCATCACATATTTTGGTCAACTTTTATCATATACATTTTTATAATTGTTCACAAAGGATATCATTTTGTTCGTATTCAGTTGCTCATATGGCTGGAATTAATTGTCCTTAACACCTTCCACACAGCAGGCGTCTGCAGACGACATTCCAAAATTTCTCCAAAAGTTTCATGAATGTCAGAATTATTGAATCTTCATTGCCATATTTGGAATCACCATGAGAAATGCATTGAAATAAGAACAAACATGTTAATGGCATTGTCGGCAAAATGTTGCATTGCAAATGGCCAATACAATATTTTGGTCAACTTTTATCTTATACAGTGGTCCTTTGTACAAGTTGTTGACAACCAATCTTGGAGGTGAGAGGCGATTTGCTGCAGCAGTTGCCAGGAGACTACAGTCGCTAGGTGAGGCCAAGGAGACATTTTGGATTTTTTTAAACTCACCACTTGGTAATAAGCTTATCTGGTGACGCTATCTGTTATAACTTGCATTTAAGTGACAGGAAAAATACACCCATTTTTTTCAAAATTGTTTGGAACATTTGAGAATGTTTTTGAAATGTTGAAACATTTTTGAAATGTTAAAAATTTGAAAACTGTTGAAAATAATATAAAATGTAAAAAGATGAATCCAACGGAACCAGGAACAAAACACACCAAGGATCAGAAAACTGATACAAGAGGATATCTCGAAAATGTAAAAATGCTAAGAGTAAAAGCAAGATATACCAATTACCAACAGGGTGTGGGGAAACAGGTAATAACAAGGGAGAATAACGCGATAAAACAGATAAATAACAAAAAAATAATAACACACGGAAATGCACTGGGACAAGCAATGAAAATGGCTGTGCAATAAAACAACAAAGATATATGGTAACAATAAAGCATGTTGAAAATAATACAAATTTTGCAAATATTTTCTGACTGTATAGGTTCTGCATGATTTTATCAATTTACAAAAGTTTTGAACCTGTTCTTCCAATGTTTCAAATAGCAAGGCCTGCGGGGCCCAAAGGGCCCTTGGAAATTCTGGTTACAGATAGGTGTACACTGCTGATCAAGAGTATTTGAGCACTGCTATGATGCTCCAAACTATGCTTATTGCTAATAATATGCTCAAAATATCCAGATAAAGTATGAATGTTGTTCACGCTTTATGATGAACTTTTAAATCTTGATTAATTTATTCGGGCCCACACATATTTGTGACGGTCCATAATGATGTAAGACCACGGGCCCAGATGGCCCATGAATGTTTTTGCTTATTTGAAACACTGTACCTCCTTCACTGTATCATATCATGAAATGACAATGTTAATTGACAGTTTTGAAACAGGATAATGACTTCGATCAATTTTTTTGGCAGTAACAGTGACGAATCAAAACATTTTACTTTGGGACCTTTGGTTCACTTAGTTCCAAAGTGAAAATGTTTTGATTTTTCACAGTTTCCTCTAAAAAAGTGATACACATTCATTATCTTTTAATTATTCTGTTGAATGTTGTTGGCAGGGCTCAAAATACACGGTGGCGAAGGGCGATTAGCCCTAGTTTTCACAAAAAATCCCAGATTGGCGATTAGCCCTAGTTTTCACAAAAAAGCCTCCTGATAAAATTTTGGCCTATGGCAAAATGTAATAAAGGGGAAATTTTTGGCAGTATTTGCTAAAAATAGCCCTCATAGCCCAAAAAGTATTTCAAACCCTGGTTGTTGAGTATGCCACCAGGCTTGCACTTGGTAACTACGTCACATACAGAAGCTATATTTTGGATGATGCTTTTTCTTACAGGTGCTTTGACACAGGGAGATAGAAGAGCAGCATCCGGTGCAGCAGATCTAAACCAGTTCAACTTTGACACCAATTATGGCAGGAATGCCCTACGTAGCATGTATTCATCGATATGTAGTGTAAGCGACATTCATATAATGTATATAAAACTATATGTACAAAACACAACATATTATGAGCCATTAAGGGCACAGTTCAAATTTTGAATTAAAAAAGAAGGTTTATGTCTATACAGATTTCACCTTGGTGTAAGACTTCAAAGATTTATCCAAAGTATAATCATATATTCAAAATATTAAAGTATGATCAATTAGTTTTACCATATACAAAATATATTTTTCAGAAACCTTTCCCAACTTTCAAAGGTCTATCTCAAGAATTACTGAGCAAATACTAGGCATATTTGTACTTATCTTAATGCATGTGTGGTCTAGTGGATAGCACGCAAGACTCACAATACAAAGGTTGTGAGTTCTAGCCCCGCTACGGCCAACATGTTTGTATCCTTGGGCAAGGTACTTGGTCTCAATTGCCTTGTGGTTCGGAAGTCACGTATAAATGGTGGTCCTGTGCTTCGAAAGAGCAATACCTGAGCACGTTAAAGGTTACAGACTCTTTCGTAAAGAGTAGGGGATCATCCCGATCTGTATCTGCTCACACAACTAACAGATGGAAATAAGCTTCAGTCGAGGCATTCTAGGGCTATCCAGGGTCGTATAAGGCCCAAATAAATAATACAAATACAAATTGTGATTTCAAATATGGTAATGAAATCAAATAATATTGAAATTTTTGAAACATTTTGTGACATTTTTAAATGGAAAAGTGCGGATAAGTAAATGAATGTTAGGTCCACTTATATGGCTGGGCTTTTATCAGGCATGATATTTTGTAGATAAAAATTGCAAAGTGGATATTTTTCACTCTCAAATGTAGAATGTGGCATACATTTGCATTTATTTAGCCAAATTTTAGGCAATTTGGCACAATATAGTCTGCTGTTTTTTTAAATTATTCAGGGAATTACAGATTTTTTTTCTCACTTGGTATGAATATCATGTCTGTTTTATTGTTCTTTTTATAATTTCAGAGGAAGATTGTGGGTGGTGTGGAGCTGTCTAAACTCACTCATGGCAAGATAGACTTTGCTCAGTTCAATGATAGCATGCAGGTAAAAGATTTGTTCCCGATTAGAGGAAAATAAGAAGACACTAATGATTTCAGGTCTAACGTCAGAAATTTAGGTTGATCATGGTTATTGGTTGCTGCATCTAGCATTGTGTTGCCTCTATTCACCCAGGTGTATAAATGGCTACCGGCATAAATTAATGTTGGGAGGGTAAAACAGACTTGTTGTGCAGGAGTAGTGGCGAACCCCCACAGAAAAAATTACAAGGAGTCTGGCCCAAACGCCACGGAAAGAGAGATCGGCACCCCGCGCGCGAGCTTAGCTCGGCACGACACTTAACCTTTTTATTTACCCAATATCATAGTGACCCCTTTCTGTCAACACTTTTAAACTGTTTGTTGTTGTTGGGAAATAACGCAATCTGAGGATCAATCAATTGCGGTAAATTTGAGGATCTCTACAATGGCGGTCTGTGGACAGTAATAAATAGGGGGAGAAATGTGTGACTTTGCACAGTGACTTTGTAAAGATGACTTGAGGATCACATATCAAAATGAAGTTTCTTGCTCCTTCACTTCTGGTTGATTTCTAAAACTTTTTGATACCCCCTCGTAGTTTCGCTTTTTGAGCATTTCCGGCGTTTTTGAGCATTTGCAGCCCTTTTAACTGAAGGTCAGTGTCAGTGTAACATTTCTTGCCGAATGACATGCTCTTGCTCTTACCATTTACCTTCCCAGGAATGTCTATCGCTAATGGGCGTGTTGGAGACCGGTATTACATACTTGAAGGTTGCAGATAAGGAGTCTGGGAATGTCACCAAATTCCTCAACCGGATCTTAGGTATAGGGGTACACAAACAGAATCAGGTAAAGTGGGGATTATTTACGGGTTTTATTTATGACCGAGTATCAGATGTTTAGAGGGTACTCTTGAATTTTATGAAATTACATTTTGGTTCCGAGTAATTTTCCTGAGAGCCTCGAAAATGTTCAGGACTGTAATTACATGTTATGAATCTGCTTTTAGAAAACACATTTGTCATCACATTATTTTGTATCAATAGTAACTTACGAACTCAAAACCATTTTTCAGGTGATGATTGTATAAGGGTCTCCTCCTGTTTATCGGTAGGCCGGAGATGTGATTCTGAGAAATTTGTAAAATTATCTACAAAGTAGGAGTCTGTGGAGTGTTTTTTCACAGTTCCCTTGGGTTTCAGTGAGTAAATTTCCAAATAATTAGGCAACTTTCAGTGACATTTCAAACAACAAAACCAAAACTATCAGTTCTTTGAGTGATCTTAACAGTTTTATATACACTGGAGTGCACCCCTCCCCCCCCCCCCTCGTTTTTGGGAGACTGTTTTGTTACGAATAGTGTTTGAGGCCAAATATACACAAACAACATAACCGTATCACCTCTGAAAGTTTGTCAGCTCATAAAGTAGCGTCATTTTATTCATCACTGTAAAGTTGGCAGACCATGTTCTGAGATATGGCCCAATAAACAGCTCAATAAATAATATGAAATAATAATATGAAACAAGGACTTTCCAATGGATATATTGATTCTGTAATACACTTTATCGTTTAGTAAGTGTACATACTTCAATCTCATTGGTTAACACGTATGAAATCTGATCCATATCGTGTAAACAACAAGTCAAACCACACGATATATTCCATATCGTCGATTAACCGCGTTACCAGATGGCGCGAAATGATATTACGTGTAACTTAAGCGATTGCTTTGCGTCTGTGGAAGAGTTGCTTAAAATACGATAAACAAATAAAATGGCGGATGATTTAAATGCAACCGAGTCGATTTCTGTTACATTCTGAGGCCGAAATATACCGCAAAAAGGTCTAACCCACGCCAAAAAATAAATGATCTGCATATAACCTAACCAGACATGTTTTTCGCGATGATTTTATGGACAGAGGCGATGGCGCAGAGCCTGTTAAAGGGTTGAATTTTACGGAGGTAAGGAAGGGAATACAGCGCCTTGCTCTAACTAGATACTAGTATTGTTTGACGTTTAGTTTTCCGCGAGTGTTTAAATACAATTTTTATTGGGACTAAACGATAAATTCGTTATCCCCTGCATGTTCACACAATACGGAAAAATACCTATGGTTTGTGCCATCACATTCGGCCTGCGGCCTCATGTGATATGACATGCCAAACCATAGGTATTTTTCCGTATTGTGTGAACATGCAGGGGATAACTAATAATATCACTGAAAAGCTGATCTTTATGATAGGATAATTGTCCTGTTCAATATCCCCAAATATGTTTTGGCCAAATTTACGTCCCATTTGATGTATATGGTCACATATATTAAATGTTGAATGCATCAATCTTTTCCAAAGATGTTGAGAAGGGATGGACATGTTTTTATCTCTGTACAATCTGGTTCTTGATTTTCAGATCTTTAATTATTTCTACGAATGTTTGCAGTCTACTATCTCAACTGCCAAGAAAGAAGGAAAGTAAGTTGTATTTCAAGTGTATAGGACTTTCTTGTATATGAGTGTGTCGGTGATTACCGCAGCCACCCCCAATATTTGAGTCGTGTTGGTTGAGATTGGCACTGTCGATTATCCAGTTTGGGGAACACCACACCACAACTCTCGTAGCTAGCTTCTCACTTAGCCAAAATTCTCAAAAGTTGACACACTGGTAAAGGGGGGTGTGTTCACTTTACCACCCCCTATCAAAAACCTAGCTAAACCACTGGAATGTTTTGGTGCTCATATTAATAAACAAAAAGTAAGACTAATCCCAATTGAAACGTTGTGCAGACATGCAATGTGCGTCTCCCTTACACCTTTATGACTGGCATGTTTGAAAGGCCTGGTAATAAATGTGGGTAATTGCAGCAACAACATATCTCATAGTAGCTGATGGGATATATAAAAACAGATCGCGAAAAGGAGCCAAGGTGAAAAATCACATATTTCTAATAATTTAAATATTTCAACTTGATGTAAAAATCGTTAAAGTTTTATAGACTCTACTTTACCCACAGTTACCCAGAAATACACACCCATGAGTTGTATGGACAAACACACCCACCTTTTCAAGAGAGTGACTTTTTATTCATGAATTTTGAAAATTTGTTTCATGACAGTGCAAAAGACTAACAGGCTTTTGTGTTGGGCGATCTTAGCACTTGTCAAAATATGTCAAAATGAATGCATTTCATTATCGTATTTGGAATCACCATGAGAAATACATTAAAATACGTACAACCATGCCTAGCATTGGTTCAGTAATTCTTGAGATAAGACTTTGAAAATTAAGAAAGTTTTCTGAAAAATCTGTTTTTGTATAAAATGGATAAACTAATAGCTGCGTGGAAAATGTTAATCTGAGACAGACATAGTTTCAAATGAAATACCCACTTTGCTGTCCATGCGTCATAATTTATGCCTCAGCTGATCCTGATGTTTGTTCATTCATTGACATTTTTTAGATTTGTGTAAATGTGATTTTCTTTGTGCATTTAATTGTTTAAAAAAAAGAAATAATATATCAACTGGGACAAACTTGAGTGAATTAAATAAACCATGACCTTAAGAATACACTGTCTCAAACCAGTCCCTCTTCATTCTCATCGAAGAAAAAATTGTGAAAATGTTATTACGAAAACCCAACCCCTACCAACTGAGCCTATGTGGGAGATCTCTGTCTACCTGTACAATAGGGTTGTTATGACTAGTCTTGTTATATGTTTTCAAATGTATTTGTTTCAGGTACAATGAAGGTCTAGTAGACATCACCGCTTCATCAGTTGAAATGTTGGGTCAACCAAAGAAAGTGTTTATGAATGCAAAGACAAGTACACCAACATTGTAAGTTTAAAACAAATATTATGATTTGTCCCTTTCCCCCTTCCCCTTCCCCTTCACTATAACTGATAGGGGACTATACGCTATTTGCACGCAGTCGCTTTTCCCTCTTATCAGCACGCCCATCCGTGTCACGCGATGCACAAACCTGGGTGAAACCACCGACACAGTGTGGCGTGATAGTGCATGAGGGGAGAGCATCGCTTTCAATGTGTCGCCATTCGTACCGTGCAAGTAATTATAGCCAAATTCAGAATTAGTTTAAAGGGGTTTGCAGGTATGTTTGCAGTGGGAAAAAACTTCAGATTAGCTTCTAGCCTTAGTGTGATTTGATCAAGCAAAATTAGTCGGAAGTCGGGAATATTGATTTTGAGATATAACCAAACAAAAGATATAATTCATTTTGTTTTCCATTATTTTGAATTCACTTCAATTACTTATGTCTTTGGAATTGAGTTTTAATTTGTTTTGGGGTTTTCTGCAAAATATAGCTTTACCTATATACAATCAATTAAAAAACTCAAAATGTTCGACTTCAGACTCATTTTGCTTGCTCGCATCAAATATTGCACAAAGATGCCAGCGGCACAGCCTATAGGTTGGTTTTAGCAGAGTAAGGGTTAATGCTTCCTTTCACAGATGAATAATTTTGTTGCATCTATTCACCCATTGTACGTTTATGCGATCAGTAATTGACGTATGAAGTCACCATCTTTGGAAGACTATAGACTATGATTTGATAGGGTACATCACAGATTCAACTCATTCAATTTAATTATCCTATCAACATATCGAAGGTTATTGATTTGTTCTTCTTCAAATATATTTGTATCTAATCTAACCTATGACCTTAGAAACATGTTCATCTGTTGATAGTGGTGTCATTCTGGTAAAAATATTGGACATAGTAAACTCTTGTTTTGGTACTGACCTTTGAACATATAACAATTAGTACCACTTTTCTCATATCTTATTCTTTCTGTTTTTGAACTTTGACCTTCACAGCCACATGTCCATATCTGTAGATCGCGGCATGAATTGGGAAAAGTCCCTTGAGAGGTTAGACTCTCACACAGGCCAGCGAGATGGGTTCTACAAGTCAAAGAGGGAGCAATTTGGTAAACCGTTGTATCTGCTGGCGACGCAAAAACCAAACTCTACTCACTTGTTCCGGATAGCAAGGTAAGTGCTGTTTAGGTATAGTGATGGACTATATAGGTATCGAGCAGGGTTCTAGCTAGGACGGGCGGCGCCGGGCGGCGCCGGGCGGGCCCGCCCACCACTGGGCTAGCCCGGGCGGGCCCGCCAACCACTGGGCTAGCCCGGGCGCTGGGCCCGGAATTGGGCTGGCCGCCCGGCACTCTAAAAAACCAAAAAAAACCAAGAAATTATGTGGCAGGAACCCTCAAAGTGCATTAAAAAAACCCTAAAAAGACATTAAGAAGGCCTCTGGATCCCATGCCATGATCCACTGCACTTTGTTCGCTACATTTTCTCTGTTCGCCGTCAGTAAATTTACCCGGTTCTAAAATGGTCCTGGCTAGAACCCTGGTATCGAGTCCAGACTGGAGACCGGTCTGGAGTCCCTTTTTTGAAGGACTCTAACTCATACTCAGGAGGCGAGGACTAGAACTTGGACGCAACTCATACTCAGGAGGCGAGGACTAGAACTTGGACGCAAGTAGGATGAACTTGACTCAAACAATGGTGTAGGTACAGTGCTTAGATGGGCTCTTGTGTATTTCATTCTGGCGCAATAAACTGGGCAAAGAAAATTGTTGTGTTGCCCTCATCAACAAACCTAAAATCTCACAAATTAGGGTCGCCTTTTATAAAAATAAAAAATCTTTGAGATTTAAATTTCTTAAATTGTCAAATTATTACTATTTTCTGCTTGAAATGAATAAGTTTGCTTGCATCACACTAGATACATTTAGTAAAATTGACATTTACCAACAGTCTGTCAGTAATATTTGGCTTCAGTAATATTTGGCTTCAGTAATATTTGGCTTTAAGGGAAAATTCAAAATAACAACAACCTAAGCTATTTCTGAGATTTTATAATGGGTTTTATGGTTGTAAAACTCCTCAAACTATACCCCAGCACTACACCTGGTGCTATGTTATGATAATAACAATGATATTATATTTGTATATATTCTGCCTTTATTATTTATACATTTGATAATATTGTGTGATATGTTTTCAGGACGCATCAGTCGAGAAGACTCATGCCACTGTTTCAAAAGTGTATGGCCCGTATTCTCGTACGTAGTTAAACACGGTTTTAAGCTAAACACGCGTCTAACTTTGACTTTAGACACAGCGTTTAACTAAACGCGATTTTCGTACATTTGTTTTACTTAAACACGTGTCTAACTCACTGAAAAGTGTCTAACTTTAAACATGGGTATGGGGGTAGTTTAAGGCGCGTTTAACTAAACAAATACACGAACTGTATGCCTTGAATGATTACTCAACCGTGCCCGCTGTAAGCTGCCGAGCATATTGTGTAGTATTAAAAATACACGTGCGTTTGAGGTATTCAGTCGATATCTATTGTAACCTATTAGGGCCACAACAACAATAAATACCTGTATACATACTATACAGTAACGCACAACGACCCTGGGAACGAGATTCGCCGAGTTTAAAACCGTGTTTAGTTAAACACGTTGTTTAAAAGATAAACTCGCGTTTTAGTTAAACACACGTTTAGTTAGACACGATTTTAAGCTAAAACCGTGTTTAGTACGAGAATACGGCCCTATATGTCCAAATAAATAAACCAAAAAAAAAAAAAAAAAAAATATTTTTTATTTTTTTTAATTCATCAGGTTCAAGCTTATCGTGTTCTGAACCACAAATGTGTACTGCCGGTAAAATACATTTTGAGATATTGATGGAATTAGGCAAGGAAAAACAAAGAAAATAACGATATTTTTTACAGTCATTTTTCTTCTGAAAATCAGTACAAAAAGCAATCTTAATCACAAAGATGTTTTTGAAGCGTTAAAAAGCTCCTTTTCCGATTCTAATCAATCTGCTGCCCTCAAGT
This sequence comes from Ophiura sarsii, assembly GCA_035610835.1. Lineage (NCBI taxonomy): Eukaryota > Metazoa > Echinodermata > Ophiuroidea > Amphilepidida > Ophiuridae > Ophiura > Ophiura sarsii. Next base: position 111,853 of record CM069454.1, on the reverse strand, counting down.
TAAATTGTGTTATTGTTTTATTGTTTAATTTAACTCTATTATTATTAACTCCCTTCTAGATAGGTTCTATTGTAGTTAGAATAAACCATTTACATAAAAAACGAATGTGTTCTTATTCAGGCCCAATACAGGCATATCTGCATTCGATGAGGAGATTTCAGAACTGTTGTCAAGGTACAATCCTGTAACCAAGGAAATAGCAGGTGAGCTATCTTGTGCCGTCCCTATACAATTACATGATTAGTGTCCATAGCATGATCCGTAATGGCTGACCGTATGTATTGTAGATTGCGAAGACTTACGGTCTCATGGCTGTAGATATGTTGTAGTTCTTCATTACCAGCGATACTCTTTCTGAAACGCTTTTTACATAGGGTATGACAACAACACCTTTAGGGGTCTTGCTCTTTTACAAGTAGAGGAAAGTTCAAGGAAAGAGCAGGAAAGCGCGATCCTTTTTTTTCTATATTGTTTAAAGGAGTGACAAAGGATCTGTGATTAACACCTCACTGAATGGGTACTTGATCGCGCATTTACCGCTCTTTCCTCAAGCTTTCCTCTACTTGTAAAAGGGCAAGAGCCCTTATTTGTATTCTTCTCCTGGTGTTTGGGGTTCTTCTTTGGTTTTGCATTCTTAGTTGACATTTGTTTGTTTACTTCATCAATTCCTAGGGGCGGCACGCATCATTTTTTCTGTCCTAATATTAGGGATCAACCAGTTATCAGATCGGATATCGGATCGGCCCGATATTTAGACATATTGGACAAATATCGGAATCGGTAGAAAATTGTCCTTGCCACCCACCCATATTGCTTGCCAATAAAAACAACAACAACAGTGGCTTTTTATGCCAAAATGTGTCTGTTAAATATGCATTTTTCAGTTCCTTTGAATACAATTTTTCCATTATTCCATTATTTACTCATTTGCTAAAGTAATCTGTGTTTTTCTCCATTAATTATAACCTTTTTGAGTCGATCCCCCAAAATATTTTTAAGTGATTTCCTATTTTATAAGGACTCAATAAAAGTATCGGATCGGATCAGATATCGGCTGACATTATAAATTAATTATCGGTTATCGTATCGGAAGGGAAATGTCACATCGGTTGATCCCTACCTAATATGTCCTGTGGTTTCCCTTGTTAGCTTTATTGCTTACAAACCCCTTGAGGGGTTAGGGTTAATGTATATAAAATATCATGACATCGATAACTCAATATTCATATGTCCCCCATTGGGGCTCATTTGCTTGTGTCGGATCACATGTATGTCTGTAAGGCTAAGAAACAAATTATGAAAAAAATGAACACTGATGACACACAATCTAGTGAGTCTACAATCAAGGAAAAAAAGGTTGGCACACTTTGTCTTAGTTACGGAAAAAACCCGCCCCTCTCCCCGGAGGCAATGTTGATCCGAGTCATATTATCAGAAGCCTTGGTAGGTCCCCCAACATTGATTGATGGGGGGGTGGGGAAGGATATAAGAAAGGGGGAGACACTTGCTTTCTATTAAACAGTGCTATGTCCCAAGTCTGATCTCCATCTGAACAGCTCTTTTCAGAGCCACCAATCTTTCAGAAGAAGGAAAGGGGCACCTACTCTCACATCATTGGACAAGGGGTAGCCCAAATGATGATAATATTAGAGAAGTGGCAATCTCTATGTTTCGCTTAATATAATAATAAGGTTCTGAAGAAATCAGAACTAATCCTGACGAAAGCTTGACAGTTATAAACTTGTCAGACGGCAAACCCGTTAAATTCTTAATTTATATTATGAATACCCATCGTAAAAGCCTATCTCACGATGTGTTTATTGTTCTTTTGTTTGATCATTGGTCTTTATTAACTGTTCTGATTTACGATCTTAGATCAGGCGTGCTTGACTAGTTTATGTTGCTTACTGACCTATAACCTAGCAGTGATGCGGTCAGGTAAAGTAGTTCATAATGTAGACAACTATCACAACAATGAGGAAAGTAAATGTAAAAATAATTGTATATTATTAATCATTCTTATATTGTAACTTGTATTCTTAACAGAGACCGGATGGAAGGAGCAATACGAAGCATGTAAGATTAAATGTTTCCATGGAACACACTGCAAGAATCCTTCCACATGTACAAGTAAGTTTGAGCTGATAATTGAGATTTGTATTTTTATTTTTCAAAACCAATAAGTTTGACTCATGTTTGACAATTTTGTGTGTTATGGTCTACAGTGTTACTGTGTAATACCCAGTTTGTTATGCAACGTGCTGTTAACCCCCTGAGAACTACCGGCCGATTGGTCAGAAAGATGGATACATCATTTATTGCACCAATCAGAGACAGTGTTAGAATAATTGTATTTCTGATAAAGATTGGAGTGAAATATTTTACAAGCTGCATTTAAATTGGTTATTCAAATGAGTATATCTTGCAATAAACCAATCAGAACCACTGTAAGATAGGCCGGTAGTGCCCAGGGGGTTAAAGAACATCTTGTTGACCAAGCTTATGTTGAGGTATAATAAGGCAAAATAGTTGGCAGAATATTAAGAAAATTAAATGAATAACATACATTGTTTTCTTATGAACTTGCTTTATATTCTGTCTGAATAAAACTTGAAATATTACCTAATGTCTCTCAACAAAGGACCAGATATGTTACCTGTCACATCAAAATGTACATGTTGGAAGCCCAAATCAGATCTGAGTAATTGATACGACTTAAAAGAGCACATGTTAAGCTTTAAAATGATACTATGTTGAAGGTAATGAATGGTACTTTGATATCACAAGATATGATTTCTAGAAGCATATCTTTTTTCTATTATTTTCTTTATAAATTGCTCAAAAAAAGTTCGGAAATTTGTTTTCAATCGACAATTTTTCAAATATTTCGTAATATATTCATATTGTGTTTTATACTAATGACAAGCTGATGTGTTCTTCTTTCCAAGGATACCTCATTCGTAGCAATCATCTGTTTCAGTGCTTAGCCACCTGCTTGTGAATGTGGCAAGGTATCATTCAAAATGTGCCAAATTCACCCATTTTCGTGCTCAAAAGAACAACTCTTCAATAAGCCTTATCGCCAATCGGGAAAAAATCCATTGATTATCCATTTCTGATGCATTGTGGGATCCAGAATGGGGCAGATTTTGCACTTTTGCGATCCCACAATGCAACAGAAAAGGATAATCAATGTTTTTTTGATTCGCGATAAACCTTATGAAGAGTTACATTGACAGCTACACTGTGAAACGCTGTTTAAAACCTTTAAACAACTGGCGTTGTTCAAGTAACCTGCTTAGAGGAATGTTTAAATATGCAACACTTGTTTAAGCAGGGTTCTTGAAGAACCTCCGTTGTTTAAAACTGTTAAACAACATTTTCGCTGTGTTGTAGAGAGGTGCTCTATTGACTTTTGAGGAAAAATAGTGATAATTTTGGCATTCAGATTGAGACCTCCCCATATTCTGAAGCATGTGGCTGAGATCTAAAACAAGTAATTGCTACAAATTTAAAATCGCTGGAAAGATGAACACATTAGCTTTCAATTGATATGCAAGGCAATTTGAACATGTCCCAGTGCAAAACCATGTGCTTATTAACATATTTAAACAACTTGTTTGAAGAAGTTCATCAGGATTGAAATTTACAATGAAAGAATTGGAATTTTCTTTTTAACAAATCCATGTGTACTCACTAGTATCGACGTTTCACAACCTACTTCTCTGGTTGTTTCTTCAGGAATGAAGATCAATAACATCTTCATTCCTGAAGAAACAACCAGAGAAGTAGGTTGTGAAACGTCGATACTAGTGAGTACACATGGATTTGTTAAAAAGAAAATTCCAATTCTTTCATATTTAAACAACCATTTAAGCAGGATACTTGAACAATAGCTGTTGTTAAAAAGTTTTAAACAACGTTTTTTACACTGTAGCTCTCGATGTAAACAGATGACAGAGTTTTTCTTGTGAACACAAAATTTGGCACATTTTGAATGAGACCTCCCCACATTCACAAGCAGGTGGCTAAGCACTGAAATGGGTGATTTCTACGAATGTGGTAGCGTTAGAAAGAGGAACACGTAAGCTTTTGATTGATATAAAACACAATATGAATATATTACGAAATATTTGAAAAATTGGCGATTGAAAACAAATTTCCGAACCTTTTTTTTAGCATTTTATTTCACAAAATGTATTGGTCTCTATCTCAAAACGGTGTTTGTCGACAACATTTCCTTTTTGATGTAACTGGTCACATATATGCTTTGAAGTGATGCATCACATGCAATCAATGCATTTATACTATTTGTCTTTTCTGCCCATAGTTGGATCACGATGTTATCGCATGGATATACTTAGCGGTGGTATAGTAACATTGATGGCAACACTGGAAAGTACAGTTGCTAGCTACGCAGCAAAGATGGATCTCAGGTAAAATACACTTTGGTTGCAAAATTAGTTAAACCAATCATTTTTAAAATTCACTCTCAAATTTGTTTAATAAGTGCAACTTAGATGGAGGGTGCAACATGAAAAATATCTCATAATATGGCTGAAGTAGATCTGATTTCCCAATCAATAACAATTCAACAAGCTCATACCTTACCATAGCTTTACTAAGCTTTTGAGTAGTGAGTGTGGGTGAAAAAATGAAACAAGAGCGACATGATAACTTCACAATGCATATTTGCCGTACAACATAGAATTGTTCAAAATCCTTTTTAAGTCCCATCTCAATTCCACAAGCAGAACCCACTTTTTCTATGAATCACTTGTTAGATATGTCTTGTTTACAGCCTGTCACTCAATGTGTGCTACCACCTCAAGGGATACAATTCAAAACAAAATGAATTTTCCCCCTCACAAAACCTGTCTTGATATTGATATTAAATCAACAATCAATTGTTATTAACAGTTGTACCTTGACCTACTTATTTACTTGACTTAAGTCGGGTGATTTTTTTGAACCACAATGTTTCTCCAAATCTTCCTTTCCAACATAGCTGTTTTGATTTTGAATGACCTTCAATTCTGTGTCACGCTCTAGTATGTCAATGTAAGTTATAGGGCTGGTCTACCACGCTTTCTTGCTCCATGTTTTGGAATCCAGTGCAAGAGTTTGGAGACTGATATTATCCAAGACTTTAGGCATATCCCCGTACAGGTCCGTATTTGTCACATGTGTCTCTAGTTAATGTTGAATACTGTTGAAAAGCATTTTAGTGTAACATCCGTCCAGCAGTTTAATCTTTCATTGTTTCTGTTGTTTGTTCCATTACAGTAAGGCTAGCTACAGCATGAAAGTTGTACGTGTAGAACTCACAGATGGACAACGTATGATTGGCATTAGGTATCCCTCAGAGCTGGTTAAAGTAGCTGAAGATGTGCTGAAACAGTCAAAAGCCATTGATTTATTACAATCTGTAAGTACATCTCCTTACCCCACCCCATCCTGCCCCCTCCCATTGTATGATCGGTATTAGGTATCCCTCAGAGCTGGTTAAAGTAGCTGAAGATGTGCTGAAATAGTCAAAGCCATTGATTTATTACAATCTGTGAGTAAATCTCCTTACCCCACCTATGCTGTCCCCTCCCATTCCATGTCTTGATACCACCTCCTCTTCCAATGTGTGGCTGCCCACCCTGATCCCTCATCCAACCATTACCCTCCCACTCCCCTTCTCCCAACCATTACCCTCCCACTCCCCTTCTCCCAACCATTACTCCCCCTCCCCGCGATACCCTCCCTGATCCCTTATCCAACCATTACCCTCGCCCTCACCTTCCCCCAACCATTACTCTCCCCCTCCCCGCGATACCCACCCTGATCCCTCATCCAACCATTACCCTCCCCTTCCCCTAACCATTACCCTCCCCTTCCCCTAACCATTACCCTCCCCTTCCCCTAACCATTACTCTACCCCTCCACGCGATACCCACCCTGATCCCTCATCCAACCATTACCCTCGCCCTCACCTTCCCCCAACCATTACTCTCCCCCTCCCCGCGATACCCACCCTGATCCCTCATCCAACCATTACCCTCCCCTTCCCCTAACCATTACCCTCCCCTTCCCCTAACCATTACCCTCCCCTTCCCCTAACCATTACCCTCCCCTTCCCCTAACCATTACCCTCCCCTTCCCCTAACCATTACCCTCCCCTTCCCCTAACCATTACCCTCCCCTTCCCCTAACCATTACTCTACCCCTCCACGCGATACCCACCCTGATCCCTCATCCAACCATTACCCTCGCCCTCACCTTCCCCCAACCATTACTCTCCCCCTCCCCGCGATACCCACCCTGATCCCTCATCCAACCATTACCCTCCCCTTCCCCTAACCATTACCCTCCCCTTCCCCTAACCATTACCCTCCCCTTCCCCTAACCATTACCCTCCCCTTCCCCTAACCATTACCCTCCCCTTCCCCTAACCATTACCCTCCCCTTCCCCTAACCATTACCCTCCCCTTCCCCTAACCATTACTCTACCCCTCCACGCGATACCCTCCCTGATCCCTCATCCAACCATTACCCTCCCCTCCCCTTCCCCCAACCATTACTCTCCCACTCCCCGCGATACCCACCCTGATCCCTCATCCAACCATTACCCTCCCCTAACCATTACCCTCCCCTTCCCCTAACCATTACTCTACCCCTCCACGCGATACCCACGCTGATCCCTCATCCAACCATTACCCTCCCCTCTCCTTCCCCCAACCATTACTCTCCCACTCCCCGCGATACCCACCTTGATCCCTCATCGAACCATTACCCTCCGCCTCCCCTTCCCCAAACCATTACTCTCCCCCTCCCCATTCCCCCATCCATTACTCTCCCCCTCCCCTTCTCCCAACCATTACTCTCCCCGCGATAACCAATAGTGCTAATCTAAACCAACACAATATCCATTTCTTCCCATGCCTTACATGTATAATTCCCCCTCAAATGTCCCATGGTGAGTGACTCACATAGTTATGCCACTGGTCCCATCTCCTCCAACCACTAGGAATTGGAAATTTTAACAAATCGGAGTCATAACTAGTGATTATTAATATGCAAAACATGAAATTTTAGTCAAAATCATGTTGGTAGACATTAAGAGGGAAGAATGTAACACTTCTGGTCGAAAGCTACAATGTCGGCCAATATTGTTGGAACACTTTTATACGTGTGTTTAAAAACTCCCCTTCTCCCCCTGGATCAATGTTGAAACATGATTTTTGGGTTACGGGATACTGGGAAGGGCCAACATTGCCCAGTGGGGAGGGGGGAGTTATTAATGTTTAGGAAAACCTTTAAGCCTTCCGTCAAAGACAGCAATATTTTGATAGTATACATTTTGCGCAAACGAGAACGCACGAAAGGGTAATTATTACATGGATGTTCCAACTAATTATGGCCGCGATTGTAGTTTGTAAATGATGCATGACACACTTCCTCTTAAATGATGTTGCTCAGACAAGTTGCTGTTGAAGCTGAGAGCCACCATATCTTCCTATTTTGGGTTACTGAGGGCATTTTGTGAAATAAATGTAAATATTGATGCCCGGAATTAAATTCTTTCTTCTTAACCCATACCACCTATATCTAAAAGTAGAACATTTTCCCACATGTTTTAAGACATTATTTTCATGACTTTATTTATATTCTCTTTGTGATTTTCAGAAGATGAACATCGGGCCGAATGGTATGCCCCTACTGTCCCGACCTGCGGCGGAGCCTACCAATAAATCCAGTGTCGATCCTGTGTCTCCCATCAATCCTAAAGTACTTAAACAAGCCATGACTGCGCCAAAGACTATGCACAGTTTCTTTAAGCCAGTGAGTTCTTCAGAGAGAATCGCCAAGGAGCTGGAACACAGTCCGGAAACATCGCGAGACAAAGGTCAAAAGTCAAAAGGTCAATCGAATGACGATGAAGAGGATGAACTTATGATCATTTCTAATAGTAGTAGTAGCAAAGACAGCTGCACACCAAAGTCTTCAATCTCAAAATATTCCCGATTGAAACCGTCCATGATGAAGTCTTCCTGGTCAAAGGGCAAATCATCAAATTCCATCTCTAAATGGGCAAAGACTGTAGACCAATCTGCGTCAACACCAAAGACCACTACAATTGCAGCTGAAGAGTCACCAACAAATGAAACTGACTCGGAATCATCATCATCATCATCATCATCTCCTCCAATATTGTCAGTCACGTCCAAGTCACGGTTACGTAAGAGATCTGCTGCTGATAAAGCTGTGAACAAGATAAGTAAAATAGCTGCAGGAGAATCACTAACTTCAGCAGCATCGTCCAAGACTCGTTCAAGAAAGCCCAGGTCAGCTGGTGATAAGGCAGAGAACAAGATCAGTAAAATAGCCGCAGCAGAAACATTAACAACAGAAGCAGACTCGCCAGAATCTTCACCAACTCCAGCACCATCTTCCAAGACCCGTTCAAGAAAGTCCAGGTATGCAACTGATAAAGCAGAGAACAAGATCAGTAAAATAGCCGCAGCAGAAACATTAACAACAGAAGCAGACTCGCCAGAATCTTCACCAACCCCAGCATCATCGTCCAAGACTCGTTCAAGAGAGTCCAAATCTGCCGCAGATAGGGCAGAGGGCAAGACCATTGATATAGCTGGACTGACTGGCAAATGCAGGAAATGCAAGAAATCTAAATCTTCTTGCACTTGCAAAGGTCAAGAGGATGAGGATATACTTGACCAGGCATCGGATTCATCGGAAGATGATTGTTTGAAGACAGCATCAGATTCATCGGAGGAGGATTGTTTGGAGACCGCAACAGATTCTGCAGAAGATGAGTGGTTGCCCCCATCTTCCTCGCAAGATAAATCACAATCCAAGGGAACAAATGCTGCAGGTGGTAGACTCACTCGCAAATGCAGGAAGTGTAAGAAAACAAAGTCCTCCTGCTCTTGTAAGAGTGATGAACCGCTTAGCAATACATTGTCTGCTTCGTCAGATGGTGAACGGATGCCACAAGACAAGACAGAAACTGAAGTGTCTGATTCATCTGATGATGATTTTGACGCATCTGTCGTCCCGAAAATTGCCAGAAAAGAAAAGGCAAACAGTGTAGGGGTGACAAATAAAAAGCGTGCTCATCTAGGCAAGTCTCAATCAAAGGGTCCCAAAACGCAAGCCGTGGGTGGGCGTAAGAGGCCCCTAAGTGACTCATCAGATGACAACGCGTCAGTCAGCCAGAAGGGACCATTTAAGGAGAACAATCCTTCACTATCATCATCCAATAGGACTACCAGTCAACCTGCAAAGAAATCAAAACCTGGTGGTGTTGTGTCGTCCTCACTTGAGGCTACATATCAAAGAAAAGTGATGTGTCCGATTTGCGATAACGAACTGCCCTCAGGGACTACCAACGAGGCATTGAACCAACATGTAGACAGGTGCCTAGCAACAATGGGATGAACGTTAAGCTTTAATGATTTCATCCAGAACAGTATTCAAGGAACTACTGTAAGGCATGAAATGTTTGCAGCATTAAAATTTCGCGAATCGCCTACTTCGGCCTGTTTTCGCGGCATGAAAATTTCAGGAAGGTGTTGAGTAGTCATTTACAGGCCTTGAAAAAGCAAAACATTTGCGTGTGTGGAAATTTTCGCGAGTCAGCTGCACTCTGGAAATTTGCGAAATGTTGATGCATACGAACATGTCATGCTTTACCGTATAGTAGATAGACATGATATTTTGTAGATAAAAATCTGAAAGTAGATATTTTTCACTCTCAAATGTAGATTTTGTTGCCCATATTTATATTTATTTATCCACATTTTTGGCACTATAGCTATATAGTCTGCTGTTTTTAAAATGTCAAGGAATTTCAGATTTGTTTCACCCGATACGAATATCATGCCTGGGTAGATAGCATTGATCACATTGGATTATAGAGGGAGCCCTTTGTTTTAAAAGTTGGTGGTATTTATTAGTAATCATCATTACAAGTATGCAGAATTTGGCAGAATTTTTACTGTGTAAGCCTATGAGGAAAATGAAACATCCATGTTTACTCCATTTTAAATCTTGAGTTGTAAATTCTCTGGTACTGGGGTGTATTCACTGATGCTTAAATAACCACACACAAGCAACTAGACATCATGAAATTAAAGCTAATTGAAGCTAAAATGGTTTCAAATTTGCACAGGTTTCTATGGGGAAATGTCTAATGGCCATGACTCAGCAAATTTCACTTTAACCACTTTTTGGCAATAAAAGCCAATATAAGGAAAATGCTTTTGGTCATAACTTTGTCAATATTGTTTATTTTTATTACATTTTCAAAGAGATAATTTAAACTTCAAAATTTCATGATCCTGTGTATCCCAGATTTGGACTTATTCCATTTAACATTAGAGGAACAACAACGGAGTAAACGGACCAATCATGTTGATTGTGCAATTGTTATGGTATTGCATTATGTTCTCACTTCCTTAACACTTTGGACCGGTGATTTGACTTTTCATCGGTAATAAATCATCTAAGGATGTGTCTATTTCCCACTATGTGGTCCAATTAAAAGACTGCAAAGGACATCATTAGGCCCCAAGGGCATAAACTAACCTTCATAACCCTGAAAATGGACCACATAGTCAGAGGTTGACAAAATCTTAGATGATTTATTACCGGCGAAATGTCAAAATCACCGGTCCAAAAGTGTTAAGGGATGGGAACATAATGGGTTTCCCTGGGTATATTGTGTGCTATACTGAAACCTGCCATCTTAACAAGTGTCACATATTGATCATCATTTCTTTGTAGGATTTAAATTTTTCGTGTGTTAAATCATTAGGATTAAGTTAGAAAGGAAATAAATGTAGTCAGTAGCATGAGATCATTGTCACTATTCTGGATATGAAGTACCTACGATATATTTATTAGATGCAGCCAAGCATAGAACCATGTGTCACGGACAAAATTAAGGACCATACGGATACTTTATTTCGCAAAATTACTGCTATTTTTGCGGGCATTACATTTTGCGAATCTGGAAATTTCACTGTTACTTTCAACACAAAATTGTTGTTTTTGCGGGTATTTATTTTTGTGAATCCACACCTCTTGCGAAATTCGCAAAATTTAATCTCTCACAAAATTAAGTGATTTTACAGTATTACTATAAAATTGGTACAGCGACCAAAGTTTATAAATCTACCAGATAGGGGTATTACCCTTGTTCAATCTGAAACAGGATTTGATAGGGTGGGCTCAAGTTGGGAAGTGACATTTCAAAATTAGTGATCAGTTGTTTCGGTTATCAAAAACTTCCTTGACCCAATGGTATTTGGGGAGCTGCATTGAAAAATGGTGGATGTTACAATCTAAGTGCGGATAGTGGTTTGCGCCTGAATTGGCTGCACCCTAGATGATGCGATCTGATTCTGATGATTCACCAGCAGCGAAATTACAGCGCTTTGAACCCTTTGGAAAAAGGCGCTATATAAATACTGATTATTATTATTATTATTATTATTATTATTATTATCAGGGCATGTCCAGAAAAGGCTTTCAGATGCTTAGAACATGCTGTGGGGTCAAAATGTACCAACATTAAGCTGATTTTTCTGCTTCCCGGACCCCACCCCTAACCATTTAACCCCTGGGGAAAGGTTGTAAAGGGTTGTACATTTTTCTGTGATTTTGGAAACTTTCCAGGAATTTTGAGGGATTGGGAATTTTCGGAATTCTCAATTTTGGCATTCATTATAATTATGTTTAAAACATTTTTGAAATATTTTATCAGCTAGAAAACATTTAAAACTTATGTTATAAAGCATTCTCCAATATAGTTTAAGTTAGGGATTGTTCCACAGTGTATACGCATATAATATATTCAGATTGATTCCATATTTACAAAAATTTTAAGGATGTTTCAATTTGTCATTTTTACATATTGTAGTGGAGGCTGTTCAGTTTGTCACGGACGGACATTTTTAATTGGATTATTAACACAAACTACTTGCACTTATTCAAATGTTTTATGTATTATGTTGAAGAGTGTCATCAACTTCATTGACATTTATTAAAATGTTGGTGGGTGTGGTTTGTTACTAAAAGAGACACAGTTAAATATTTGCTTCACGGATGGACAATATGTTAACCTTAAACTGATCAGCCTCATTCCCACAACTTCAAGGGTTTCAAAGATGACAAGTATTTCATAGTAACAGTTATCCAACCAAAAGTGCTACAATTATACACCTATCAGTTGTAAGACGCACTATACGACCCCCGGGAGAGGTGCGTCGTTTACCAATAATTCTTGACGGAGGGTACGTCAGTGGCAGCCTTTGGTCCGTCAAAAAAATGACGGAGGGTGCGTAAAGGTCCGTCACTTTACATGGGTGTGAATGGGCTGATAGTTGACTGAGGGTGCGTATTTGGATGGCAATGGTCCGTCATTTTTTTGACACAGGGTGCGTCATGGTACATGAGAAGTTGACGCACCTCGGTAAAGTGACGCACCACTCCCGGGGGTCGTATAGTGCGTCTTACAACTGATAGGTGTATTAAACAAGAACACTTAACAGTCCCAGCCTGCAGACAACTTAACTTAAAAAAGCAGAGGAGTCACACCAACACAGGACTTAAACCTGTGACCTTATTTTTTAATAGCATGGTCTATTTATTTATTGCTTAAAGAGAACAGGTATTACACAAGCAGTTTATTTATTGAGGCATAATTATATGAAGTTGAAACCAAAGTAAAGTTGAAACCAAATTAAAGATGGATTAAGTTGCCATATTATTTTTTTTACTCAATCAATCTTTATTCAACAATTAAAAGACCGTACAGAAATTCCAGGATACGGGATGGACGGATCCATCCCATACAGGAAAGACAAGGGACAACAACAACAATTATACATTATTAAAAGATTTACACACACGTACATCACAAGCCTACATAAAATAATTAAAACCTGAAACCAGCAGGAAATTGGGCCTGCCCTAAGTCTTAATATATGGACACTCTATCCAAGAAGGTTCGTGCCTTGCATTCCAAAAGGCGTAACTACAAAGGAGAGCATTTTTAGATACATCATTAAAAACATTTTTCTTGGCTTTAGAACCAGTAAATTTAAATATTGCAGCATTAATTAATTAACCATTGAAGCATAAGTTTTAATTTCACCAAGTCTGTTATTGTTTAAATGCCAGTGAAAATCATGACGGGTGGTTTGTATAAGTAATAAGATACATGATTATGGGCTATACTATATACATCGGCCAGTATTTTTTCATGTAACTAAACAGATTAATCATTTTCTCAAGTAGCTGCATATGTAGACTTATGGGGGGTTCGAGCATGTTGTAAGGATTCATTTAGAAATCTTTTTCAAACTACGGTTTTTGAGCTGTAGCTTTCGGATCATTGTGACCCCTTCATTCAGCGTAGTATTTACTTACGGACCTACGGACGGAGCTCAAAAACCATGGTTCCAAAAGTTTCCAAATTAATCCTATTTTCATAAGTGTTTTAACATTATTCAGCAAGACTCTGAAGTATTTTATTCATATAGTACTTTAATCTAAATAGTAAGGTCTTATTTTCCTGTTTCAATTTTCAATTAAGATTTGAAAGTTCCCTAAAATTCTGAAAACTTCCTGGGGGGGGGGGGGGGCATCCGTACCTTTGCATTGCCTTAAAGTATGCCATAGTATGATGCGATTAACAGCACAATACAGGTTTAACAATGTATTAAAGTTGAATACAAATTGTGACGTAATCCTTGGAATGGAGAGGGAGAGCGTCCTGGTCAGGGGCGTGTTCACGGGCAAGGGCTTAACTAGAGGGGGGAGGGGGCGGTCATCCTGTACCTTTGCATTGCCATAAAGTATGCCATAGTATGATGCGATTACTATTATATATGCTGACCTATAACAGCACAATACAGGTTTAACAATGTATTAAAGTTGAATACAAATTATGACGTGATCCTTGGAATGGAGAGGGAGAGCGTCCTGGTCAGGGGCGTGTTCATGGGCAAGGGCTTAACTAGAGGGGGAGGGGGCGGTCATCCTGTACCTTTGCATTGCCATAAAGTATGCCATAGTATGATGCCATTACTATAATATATGCTGACCTATAACAGCACAATACATGTTTAACAATGTATTAAAGTTGAATACAAATTGTGGCGTGATCAAGCGTAATGAGTCGTATGTTGGGAATATTGATTTTAAGTTATAGGTAAGAAGAAGGGATAAATTCTGATGTTTTACTTTGTTTTCTCAGTTGGTAAACTGTTTGTAACTTAAAATACAAGAAGTTCAAATTTAGTGGGGTTCGGACCATACTGTAGCATTCTTTACATCTGCTTTTGAATGATGGGCAAATATCAAAATTCAAAACTGCAGACATGTGACTATTTTCAATTAATCACGTCACAATTGTATTAGTTTTTGTAACCTTGTGTTTGTTTGTTTAATCTTTCTTTATTGAGGGTAAACAGCTTCAGTGTTAAGCACTGCTTTCCAAGCAGGCCCTCATACATAAAATAGTACAGTATTTACAAAGAAATGTTCAAATATTTACACATAATACATGAATCAAATATATAGCAAAATATTATAATTAAGAAGTACTTTTGCACACAATTAAAGTTCATTAATCTTAGACTAAATTGATGCACGCCTTGCACGGTCATGTTCTCCAGTTCAATTCTGACTGTTGATGGTAGGCTATTCCAGGCATATGCTGCCCTAACGTGAAATGTGCTCAAGCCTGAATAGGATTTAAATTTGTATTACTGGTATGATTTCTTGTAAGATGTGAATGGCTGTTATGAACAAATTCAAATTGGGCAGATATGTATGATGAACTTAAATTTCTCAAACATTTATAAACAAAAAGAATTTAGGTGATTAGGCTAATGAAAGTGAATTGTTAGTTTCCCGTCACATTTTTTTGGGTCAGTGAGTAGGCGACTATTTCATTATTCATTATTCATTATTTTTAAAAATTCATTTTTTTATAATATGTGCCCAAATACGTGTAGCGTATAGAACCAAGAGTGTATAATTGTGAATAGGGGCATAAATATGTCCTTACTACAACAAATAAATGAATTCCAGACCATTTTGCATACAAAGTCTTGTTTATTTTAAAACTTGTCTTCCTCTTACTGCTTTTCAGCAGATTTGTCATACTAACAATCGCTAAAAATGAAGAAAAAAAAGTTGTCATATGGACGGATTGGTATGTCGAGTATTCGACTGACATCGTATTTGTACTTATTTTAGTGATGAAATACGATATAATTGTGTCAAATTGGCTTATTTCTTCTAAACAAACAAATAATGAAATAATTACCAACTAATGAAATATTCACGCGGGGACCAAAATGTGAGTCGGTCGGGCGACGGGAAACTAACAATTCACTTTCATTAGCCTTATGCCATCTTTTATCAAGTACCAATATAGATTTGTGTAACCTTTTAGAAATGTACCCATCACATAACCAATGTACTTTGTAAAACACTACTAACAAGGGAGGGGTTGTTGAACTCTGCCCCCATCCACATTATTAAACACCCTATGATATTAGCATTAGTGTATATCTATCGGTCATTTCTTTCCATTGAAACCAAACAGTAATAGCATTATTTCTGGATATTTTGTGACCCAACATGAGTAAATGAGGCACGATGCAACAGTAGCTAATTCGATTTAAGACCACAAATGTGGGACAAGGTCATTATAAACACAACACCAAAAGTAAGTCCCCCCCTAAACAATTTGTCATAACATCGTAAGATAAAACATTTTACCAATAAAACTTAGTTAGAAATAATCCTATGACTGTTTCCTAAGTGGTGTTTGAAAATGAAAGATGTCCATGACTTCATGGCTGAATAAGCTCAAAAATAAGACAAAAACTGCCCTTCTCAAAAGTCACAACTCACTATGCTAATATCTGAGCCAAGAATGGGATTTACATGGCTGAATGATCATGAATTGATTACACATTACAGTAAATTTTGCTCAGCCACGGGTACTTTTCCATTAGTGAGAAGCAATTCATACACTTTTGTGACTTTTGAGAAGGGCGGTTTTTGTCTTATTTTTGAGCTCATTCAGCCATGAAGTAATGGAAATCTTTCATTTTCAAACATCACTTAGGAAACAGTCATAGGATTATTTCTAACTAAGTTTTATTGGAAAAATGTTTTATCTTACGATGTTATGACTAATTGTTTAGGGGGGACTTACTTTTGGTGTTGTGTTTAGATCAAAATCATATAAAGTCTTTATTTCTGAGTTTTTATGCATCTTTTATGAAATCAATGACTCAATTCTTGGAAATAAAGCGTTAAACTGCAATTTGAGGTGTTAAATTTTCATATACTCCATAGATGTGTTCAAACGTCCATAACGTGACAATTTTTATTTGATGTTTTGAGACAAAGTGATTTTCAATAATCTGTATCTTTGGTTTGTGATATAACAATGACATTTGTACGTACCCAAAAGTTCCTTAACTTTAATTCATATTATTATTATCATGGTGTAAATAATTCATATTATCATGGTGTAAATACTTTTGATTTTGTGCCTCATTTACTCCCCTGTTGGGTCAGATATATATATCAACATTAAAATTATTTTGAAGCAAATAATTATTGAAGGCATTAGTACATACTACTAATAATAATGGTTATTTATAAAGCGCCAGTATCTGCTGCAAGCGATGCTTGCTCATGGCGCTTCTCTGTATAAAAACCAAAATAACATAACCATTCATAAGAACAAAGATGAGGAGAGTCACATCAAGCAAATGCTTCCGAGTACAAATATGTCTTCAGGTTTTTCTCAAAAATATGTACAGAGTTTGACGGTTTCACATATCCAGGCAAGCTACTCCATAGTTGTGGTGCTGTGACATGTAAAGGGTTCAACAAAAGAAAGTATACCACTTAATTTACGTCATTTTGAGAAACATTCAATTTTTTTTGGACCAAACAGGCTAGATAGGCATTTAGATTTGATACCAAATTTGACCCCTAACAACAAATATAAACCATGATTAGCACCATTTAAAGAAAATAAATCACTTTTCAAAAGTCACATTTTCAATACACATACGCGGGAAGAAAAGACCACATATGTTACCTGTATAATCAAATAGCCCGTTCGCTCAGGCACAACCCAACACTGTGTGATCATTCCCGGCCATACAAAGTGCCACGAGCAGCATTTTCTCGCGGCTTGCGTGCGTTGAAAATGTGACTTTAGAAAAGTGACCAATTTTCTTTAAATGGTGCTAATCATGCTTTATCTTTGTTGTTAGGGGGCACATTTGGTATCAAATTATGCCTAAAAGATTCATCTAAATGCCTATCTAGCCTGTTTGGTCAAAGGAATGTTACTCAAAATGACACACACAAAGTGGTATACTTTCTTTTGTTGAACCCTTTATATGTTCAGTCAAATGACCTTTCTTGTAAGTCAGTCCTATATTTTTGAAGAGTGATTAAGTGGCATTCAGTCCCACTAGGTGAACTGGAAGAGAAGCTGTCTCATTAGCTTTCAAGAGAAATTTAAACTGCTCACAAAAAGTATCGAAACACTTAGAAATGATCCAATATATAACGGCTCGAAAGGGTATGCATTAATCGAAGCAAATATCCAAGTGCATAATTTTGTTCTGCGTATTTTAACACCTCGATCGATGAGATACGATGTTGCGGAGCGGAGTTATTGTCATTTCAATGGGCATGGGTCCAGTTTCAAAAGTGACAATCATCCTATAGAAAGAGATTTGCATTACTGTTTAGAATGATCAGATTCGTGATTTTCAATAGGGATGAGTGTCACTTTTGAAACTGGACCCACGATCATTGAAATGACAATAACTCCACTCCGTAACATCGTATCTCAACGATCGAGGTGTCAAAATGCGCAGAATAAAATTATGCACTTGGTTATTTGCTTCGATCAATGCATACCTTTTCGAGCCGTTATATATTGGATCATTTCTAAGTGTTTCGATACTTTTTGTGAGCAGTTTAGTTGGTTGAGGAAAACATGTTTTATGCTCATTTAGATAAGTGTATATTTAAAAAACTGAACAAGATTTGAATTTCACAATTGATTCAACTGTGCACTCTCTATCAGATCATCACAGAAGCCCAGTATTATATTTGCTCTGCTGAATTCATGGAATGGAATAATGACATTGTTTGGTCATTATTTTTGCATTTAATGTATGAAATTTAATATGCCAGCGGGTCGTTTGATTTTCGGAAGTTCCAAAACAGTTCCAAAATGGTGATTAATCTCGATATTGATCTATTAATTTCCGATTATAAAATTTTTCTGATATCGCTAAACACTATGAAATTAATAACTGAGCAAATTTGTTTCGTCTTATTAATTAGCTATTGTGTCTTATATAGTTATATGTATCTATATGCAGTGATGGAGACCAGACTAAGGGCATTTTGCAAAAACGCAATGCATTGTGGTGGTGTCTTTAAAATCTTATTTAGATTATTCCCATGGGATGCCCACAAAATATATCAAAATTATACCTTAAATGTTATCTAAGATTTTTCATTCCAAAATAGCCACCATTCAAACAGGAGATTTAGTAAAATTGCTCTAAATCAACAATTTCTTAGATTTATATACCCCAAATTTCCCTATAGCATAAATACCTAAAATCACTCTTATTTGAAGTGGTTTGTCCACTATTCATTATGATATGATGGTATATAGTCTACAAAACAAAAAATATACCTTCCTTTTATGTTCCTTTTTTTTTAATGATGTGGCGAATATTTGCGTGTGATTTCTAGTACCATGGCCTCTCCAAAACCAACTTGTTCTCTTTTAAGATGAGGTCTCATGATGAAGTTCTCTTTCAAGATGAGGTCTCAAGAGGTTTCAAGATGAGGTCTCAGTCTTTCAAGGATGTGAAGAAGAATGTTGCTTGCATTTATGGGATAAGGGCTTTTTTCTAGCTGTTCTTGCATTCATTGACATCCCTTTTTTGTCTGGCCATGTTCGAGTCTGTCGTGCCACAAAGTTTGCACAACATTTATATGGTTAGCTGGGTATCTTCATGTAGACCATCAAGTAAGAGTAATACATCTCTAGGATGAGATATGATATAAGCTTTAAGGCCTTCTTTTGATTCCTTGCTGTCTGGTAGAAGCTGTTCGAAGATAAGATCTATGATACTAGCTGTCTTACCTTGTATTTCTTGCATACTGAGTAAAAATACCAATTTGTACTGCAATAATCCAGAGGCTTTCTCTCGTAAGGCCCATTCGTACGCAATGTTTGCAAGTAATGTACTACCACTCCCTCCTTCACCTTCTCTATCCGATCTTTGTCCTCTATTTGTTTTCAGAGCTTCCAACTTTTCATTGTCCAACTTTGTACCGTTAGGTTGCTTGAAGAGGTCAACAAAGATGTGATCCAATGCAATGGGATGATCCTTTTCATATTCGGGAGACAAAAATGGATTGGTTTGTATTTGTTGGACTGATTGCTGTTTTGAATGCCTCGTAAATTTCAGGTAATTTCGCCTTATCACATCTTGGAATTGCTGTAGCCCGAATTCACTTTCTGAAATTAATTATGAATCCAAAAATATTAGCCATGAATTAATTCTTTGGTAACATTAATTATTTTTGAAACAGGTCAAATGTAGTGAACAAATAACCATGCTTGTTTCATTCCAATAATAAGATCATTAATATCATAATACCAGTTTTATCGTAGAGGAATCGGTATATTTATAAAAAATGAATACTTTGTTTTCAGGAAGGTATATATCAAACAGTACACAAACTTAAAGGTAGATGACCCGATCACATTCCGATTTTCAACTTGAAGTTTTCTATTCTACATGAAAGGTCATCCTTAAAAAAGTCGTGTTCCAAAGTTTGAGTTGCATAGCTCTAATGGTTCTTATTTTAGACGCACAAGATGCTGTGAACTATACCCATTGAGTAGTACACAAACTATATCGGTGGTTACCACCATTCGCGGTAATTCGACGTTATTTCATCGATTTCTCCGTAATTATACCGATTTAGGCCGTCAAATTTCAGTATGATGATGAGAAAAATACGAGCTTTCATGATTTGAAAATCTCCGTATGTTTGAAATAATTCTGTGTTACGAAAATGTGATCGGGTCATCTACCTTTAAGTGTGGTAAGATATGCACCTATATTTTGGTCAAAACGAAACTATATGCTATCTATTTTTGTAACCCATGACATCAGTTTGTACATGGAGTACAGCTGTTCGCTGTGAAGGTTGTGGATTAAGATGAGCTATTCCATGGAGGCATCAATGTAGATATTATCATCTTTCACGTCTACAATTTTGCAGGGATAGTGAGACAGATATGGGCCTTGCCCAAATTGAACAATGGTATTATGATCAAACCTTTCAGCATGTGTTTTATATTAATCATTAAAGGGATCAAGTTCTGTATTAAAATAATTTTACAAGTTTTCTCTATTCTGTTTTCTGTTTGGTCCTACACATCTCTAAACAGGTGTTACAACTTTTGTGATACCCTAGGTATAATTTACTTTGGAAACAAATTTTGTTCTTTCTAAAATTTGGTTTGTATTTGGCCCTGTTTAAAATGAAAAATCCTGTATGACTTGGAAACAAGTTTTACCTCTAATGTGATTTAAGGGGGGACTTTGATTTTTTGAATTTTGTGAGTGCTGTAATTATTAAACTATTAATCAAATGCATATAAAAGTATACATTTTTGGAAAGGAAATGGATCAGAGAATCCAAATTTGGCGTCAATTTTGACCAAAAAAGTAGATTTTTTGAGAAAATCACAAAATTCACTTTTTTGACCCACATTTTTTTTGAACAAAGCTAACAAAAATAATTTTGAGTCAAAAAATTTCAAAATCACTTTATAATGATGTTGAGATACTAATGAAGGGACGATTTTTTTTTTTTAAACCTAATCTAATATTTTTGAAAATTTTGACCAAAAAGTGCCAAAAAACTTGAAAAATGGATTTTTATTTTTGTCAAAATTTCAAAAAATATTGGATTAGGTTAAAAAAAAAAATTGTCCCTTCATTAGTGTCTTAACATCATCAAGTGATTTGGGCATTTTTAACTCAAAATTATGTTTGTTAGCTTTGTTCAAAAAAATTGGGTGGTTTTTTGTGATTTTATCAAAAGATCAACATTTTTGGTCAAAATTGATGCCAAATTTGGATTCTCTGATCCATTTTCTTTTCTAAAAAGGTATACTTTTATATACATTTGAGTCATGGTTCAATAATTACAGCACTAACAAAATTCAACAAAAAACTTCCTTAAGTCCCCCCTTAAGTAGAACTCTGTTGTACATTTTGACGAACCTCTATGGTAGGGTCCGTTGGTTGAGCAGTTTTTGTTTGTTTGTTCTAATCTATTCTGAGGTGTTTTTTTGGTCAGTTAGGGGACTCAAAATGTTCAAGAAAATGTTAACATTTGGGGAAATGTTCTCCCAAACTCGGGGGCCCAAAATCCTCTTCATGGACAAGTTGCCTGGATATTATTAATTGTCTCTGGTCCTACTAAGTCCCATTCAGGTCCCTAAAAGTGTCCCAATATCCATAATGCTCAAGTCACTCATGGGTATTGGATTATGTATTCTCTATAATATTCAATGACTTTTTTGTTTAATAGCGAGTGGGGTATGTAGTGCTCACTGCACCCATGTACAACCTGTTTTTCCCCTTTGTTGTATTTTAAAATTGTTTGCATACCTTGCATTGTGGTCGGAACGTTTAGGAGTTGGACGATATTGTACAGTTCACCATCTTTTCTTCCAAGAACCTCCATAAACGAAAAGTAAGCACCAGTTGGCTTCAACTTAATCAATTCAAGAAAGTAGTCTATCCTTTCGGCGCCAGTTTTCGTTCTTAATTTGTCATGCTCCTCATCTGATATTACTTCTGGATCTGTTGCCTTGAGCTCTATCAAAAACTCTTCATTAAGATTCAATTGACTACGAAGTCTCGGATGTAATCTTTTTATGATCGTTTGCACTTTGGTTCTCTCATCATCTCTCATCATCACTGTTGGCAGAATATAATAATTATAGGTCCATGATCAATATTACGGGTATTCAGAGATTTGATGGTTGCCCTCAATTCATATAAAATCTGAGATTTCTGTATTTTTAGTAATTTTGTTCAATGTATATCTTGACAGGATTCAAACATTTTTGAGAAACCAATTACCTTTTCTCAAGATTCATTGAGTTTTGATCGTTAATCAATTTTAATGCACATCCATTGGTTTTGTATTTTATGCCTTTAACCCCGATCATTACCAAAACATTAACATATTGCTTGTGTGCAAATCCTGATATTTTTCACTTTAGACAAACCCATCTTAATTTATAGCTTCAAAGGAATTGGAAATTGTTGTAGGGGAACCTATTTGACCTAGATCTGTATGTCATTCTTACCATGAGATGCCCTTGGCTCGTTTTCTATATCCATCTGTGCTCTTCTTTTGACGCCCCTACTGTCGTACATGATGTCGAAAGGCATCTTCGATTTGACCTCAAATTCCAAATTATCAAGGCGAGGGCGCCCTGCGGTAAATACTGTACAGAAAAATAAATGTATAAAATTACGTAGATCAAAATAAGAAACGTTTATTCATGCCGAAATATAATCAAAACAAGACATTCGATCGTTGATCAATTAAAATATATCCCTCCCATTCAATATTTATTCAATTTAATTAATGTATATAAAGTCAAGTTTACCCTGAAATGTGTGAAAACATGCAGCTACATCAGAGTAAAAATTGACATGAACAAGATGAAACGGTGTCGAAATCAGGTGGATAATGTCCGTAAATACCTTGTTTTTGAACGCCGTAAAAAATCAGTTCACAGGATGATAGCTGATTATAATAAGATGTTTCATATTCCTCCTTCAGATTGTTTTTGAGTGTTTAAGACAAATGTTGCCGCATCATCTTGAGCTCTAATCCAACATCAAAATTTGGAACCTTTTTCACACTTCTGCAATCACTATGGCCATGTTGCTCAATCGAATGGTCCACGTGGGTGCGATTGTGCTGAAGTTATTCCTTCACCCACTCAAATACTGGTTTCAAAAGACACACGACACAAAATGAGGCAAATCAGGTGTAAATGCAGCAAAACATTAATTTTTGTCATAAAAAACCATCTTCAGAATTTCACATAATGGACCGTCATATATGTGTGGTGGCATGGGAAAACCCTTCACATGGTCATTTTCTAGCAACTTGGTTTTTTTTCTTTGGCAGAGAGCTTCATACTCTTCTGAGTATAGGACTTTAAATTTTTCAGAAATTCCATCTAGAATTACAGTTATAGTATTTTAAAGGCGGCAAGTTTAAACGCAACACTGAAAATTGAAACTGACAATTCAAAGGTGTACACAAAATCTTTTAAATGCTCTAATAATAATAAAACTACATTGTTATATCACACAGAATAGCTTGTCATATGAAAAGGACTTTTGATATGAACCTAGTTTTTTGCGATATTATTAACAATTGTAAGTTCTTCACTTTCAAAATCTTTACAATGCATTGTCGGAATTCACAAGGGGTTACCATGGTAACAATGTCATTTTACGTAAACATAGCATTTTACACATAAAATTTGATAAGCAAGGTTCAGAAAAGTACTAAAATAAACTTCACATCTGGAATGTTGCATAAAAAACTCATGGAGACTAAAGTTCAAGGTGTAAGCTCTATATTGGGGCCAAAGTTGGAAAATTGACTTGGAACTCATTTGTTAGGAATATTTTGGTATGACCCAGATATCTCAATATTAACACTAGCGACTTCCGACGGGTTTTCCCATACCACCACACATATAGTCACTGATCCTGAGCATAAAAAAGTCACTCCTAAGCATATTGAGGTAGGCCTATCACTTAAATTTGAGATTATAAACTATCACTTAAATGTGGGATCTGTTAAACTCATGAAATAAATAAATCAAACAATCATAAATATATATATTAAATAAACTGCTCAAAAAAACTTTGGAATATTTTTTCAAGCACAACATTATCAAATATTGCGGGATATGTTCATTAAGTGTTATGGGCAATTCCAAGCAAATGTCAACCAAATAGCCAAAATTTCAAATGTGCATCCAAAGTTTAATTCTATGCCTATAATGTAGGCAAGAGTCCAAAGTTCAGGAATTTTTAGTTTGTTTAGCGATACTTTGTTTTTTAGCAGTTTGCATTCAGCTTTTATATTATATTTCTATGTTTTTTGATGTATAAACTAGCTAATTAGCATAAATTTGCATATTTGCAGCTTACAAAATCAGTGAAAAGGCTTGTTTTTATTTATTCCATATCTTTTAGACACATAGGTATGATGTTTAAATAAATGTCAGGCACAATAGTAGTACTGATGGGAAAAGTTTTGATATAAATTTAATTTTGATCAACGGCCAATAAGCCTCGTTAATCCAGGTAATTAGTATGCATTGCATAATCTCATGTCATTCCGCAACGCAAAAGTACAATTTTTTAGGATAGCAAGAAAAAAAATGTACTCTATTTTCATTTAACTATTTTTTCTCTGCACACAATTGACATGCTTCACAATGACCAAAAAAAAATTGGAAAATTCTGTTAATTAATAGCAACGAGCGTTGCGGAATGACGTGTTGCGGAATGACGGTGCGGAATGACAAAGGTATTAGTCCCTATATTTAAGCAATTTATTGAGCAAATTGTGATATTTTTGTGTACTTGGTATAAGATCATCCTTATTTATGATAATTCATTCAAATATGGACTCTAAACTTCTAAAAAAGTTTCAAAATTGATGAAAACTCATAATTTGCTGAATTAGGCAACTTTGATGTGCAAGCTGTTGAATTTGGCAACTTTATCACAAAATCATGGCTACTTTACTTGTAAATGATGATTTCAATGTGAAAATAGTTGGGTTACTTATATTCACGAATTTATAACATATGAAATGCCACTGATTACTCTTTCTTTTATTTTTTATGCATATTAAAGCATATGTTTTTTCTTTTCTCTATGGAGTTTTGCACACAAATTCACACTGTCATTCCGCAACATCATTCCGCAACACCTACTTTTATTTTTTGATGACCTACTAGACATCCTAATAGCTGATGATTAAGTTTTATGAAAATGCTTTTGTCAGTTAGCTAAAACTTCAAACCTTCTAAAAAGTAACTTCAATAATGATACACTCTAAAAAGTTCACAGAGTTTTCACTTTGTGTAAACATGTAAAAAAAACACCAATCGTCTGCGTCATTCCGCAACGCAAATTTGCATATGCAAATTAGGATACTTGGAAGCGCAGTCTAATTTTTTCCCTAGGTTTATTTTTTGAGTATCAATCGCTATTATCAAATAAAGTTGTAAAATGGGGAGTAACTACAAATCTCTGGGTTTTACACCCAAAAGAAAGTGGATTTTTGTGTGTAAATGTCATTCCGCAACGCGTGGAATTGCCCTTATATATCCATAAAGCTGATGTGTTCATCTTTACAATGATACCACATTTGAAGGAATCCCTTGCTCCAGTGTTTCAGCTACTTGCTTGAGAACATGGGGAGGTCACAATCTGAATGTGCCAAAATCAACGCCATTTCGTGCTCAAAAGACTATCTTTGTCGTCTGTTTAATAGTGTTACATTGACCATCCCACACAGTGTAGTGTGATGATCTTAATTGATTTTTAAGCACAAAATAGTGTTGATTTTGGCACTATTTGGTCAGATTGCAACCTTCCTATGTTCTCAACATAAGAAGCTGAGCACTGGAGCAAGGGATTGCTTCACATTTGGTATCATTGTAAAGATGAACACATCAGCTTTACATGGATAACACTTAATGCACATATCCTGCGATATTTGAAAATCTTGTGCTTGAAAAAATATTCCAAACCTTTTTTGAGCAGTTTATAAAAAAATATAATTTATAGCAAAAAAATCATATGACATTGTGGTCAGCCACAGGATCGAGCTAAAGGCGAACGCTATACCAACTGAGCTATCAAGGGAAACTATACAATCGTGGTAAAGATTCAAACCATTTTCGAGCCACATAATGCAAAATCTTCATTTGTTAAATAAAAAGGAAATCACAGTTTTTTAGTTAGTCAGTTGAAAAAGATTTCCTCGAAAGTTGTTTCTCCTATGCACATAGCCCGCAATCCGTTTAAAAATGAAAATATAACGCGATCGCACACGAATGGACAAATGAACAGAATGCCAATGGTTCCAAATTTAGCTCTTACTTCAAATTACTTTTAATGTACTTAAATGGTCACGCAGTAAAACCAATTTAAGAATGAGCTCTGCTAAAACCTTCATTTATCTCAATTCACGAAAATTGTGTAATTTCGCTGTTTAAGACAGCTGTTTGGCATATCAATGTACTACATGTACTCGGACGCATTTCATTTTCGATATCGACGGATTTGTAAAATGCCGATGTGAAATACAAGCATGTAGATGTCATAGACTAGTTGGATTCAATACGTTTGTAAGACAGGTCCTCTTATTATTATTACTTATTATTATCAGTGGCGGATCCAGGATTAAAATTTACGGGGGGCTGAAACCCAAAAAATCGTAAAAGGTCCCCAATGTGGTTGTCCCAAAACCGGGAAAAAAAATCGAATGGTACAAGTGGCAAATGTACCAACGGAACCTACCTATGTCTCTGAAAAAGGTAAAGTGGTACACAAAAAAGGTATATTGTCAAATGTTACGGGGGGCGCGTACACGTTAAAGGTATATTGAAAAAATTTACGGGGGGCGCCCGCCCCCTCCGCCCCCCCCCCTGTATCCGCCACTGATTATTGATTACCTCAAGATCACTCTTGAAACCGATGGTTCAATTTCCGCGGGAGTTTAACTGGTGTTTAAGTACCCAAAGTGCGCGGTTCGAAATTGCACGGTTCGTTTTGGTGATAAATTGACCTTCGCTATTGTTCACCGCTAACTTGCCTTTCAACCACTGTGCCCTGTTGATCTGACGTCCGTTTGCCACTGTGCTTTTAGTGTGCCCGTTGGGATTGGGAGCCAACTTGTTTTCCCTGTAAAGAACAGAACAGGCATCTTATTAACCATGAATAATTAATAGACACCCGGGTGGCGGAACCGGGGGAGGGCACATGGAGGGCATTATGTAATGTGCCCCCTACAAATGCAAGGGGAATCATGGAATTAAGATGGTCAGATGTATAAAGATTTTCTTTTCGCGCTACTAATGCATGATGTGCACCCGCAATCATTTGCAAATTTAGTGAAAATTAGAAAAAATACTTGCACATATTTCATTTATCAGAAGTGTCTTGTTGGTTTACTTTCTAATATGAAAAAACCTATCTATGCCACTGACGTAGGCCCAATCCGTCCGATTAAAAATATTTGAGATTGAAAAAACTGACCGTCATGACTAGCACCGCTTGGCCCCCGAACTCCTGTACCAGACGCTCACCATTTACTTTACATATTATATTAGGGAATTCTTATAATATTTCTGGATCCCTATACCCATGGTTTTATGCAAACTCATGTACATAATAAACTGTTAGGTTTCATCAGAGTTGTCGCAGGTAGCAAAACACAATATATCTTCTCAAACTGTATTTACAGATTCTTGACTATTGCTCACCTGTTTCGAATGTGTATAAAAAATGTAATATTGTAAAACCGTTGAACAAATCCAGCATCGTGCATCAAGGATGATTCTTTGTCAATGTAGGGGAGCGCTCAATTGTATGAAGATCGACACACTCAAAAACTTTGGAATTCTTCTAAACCAGTCGACTTACCTTTCCGTTTCATTTGCTTGTTCTTGTTTAACTAAATACCAGTGTATTTCCTTTTTGCAGGTGGATTATTAATCCTAGACACAACAAACATTCAAACAATCTATTACACCTACATGTAGACCGACTCCTACAAATTTTGCCTCTAGGTTCAATTCCCAATTCTATGGTCTACTATTCCATCATAGAGACTCGATCTCACGTACCACATGTAGCAAACCAATTTTTAATTTTGTCTATTTATAGGTCTGTGTATGTTTTATTTTCTTGTGTTGTAGAGATCTGCTGAATTGGGAGCACCTCTTTTGTGCTTTCAGTGCTCCCTGGCTGCTCAGCAGACCTCCTTTATTCTTTTGTGTCTATTTTGGTGTTGTAAGCCTGTTGAATAAATGAAAAAAAAAGAATAAAAAGAAGAAGATTTTTTTTGGCATTTTTAGGCAATATTGAATTAGCACCCAATTTACTCCTTGACCCCATACTATAAATGCCAACATCTAATTATAGCGCACATAACTTTGTAACCCTTACAGCCCTCAGAAGAGTAACTACATGTATATACCAGGTAATACATGATCATAACTCTAATTAGCTCCAACATATAATATGACATATTTTGATGACACTCGAGAATATATCCCTTGTCCTTAATATTTGGAGCATGTATACTTATACTTTTTTTTGTAGAGTCAGGGTTGAACTACTAGAAAATAAATACCTGATTACATGGTGGATCAACTGCAACAAAATGTACATATGGTATAACCAGATTCCTTCATTTTTTAATAAAAAGGCAGCTTCCATTTAGTTAAAAGTTTGTTGCGACCTGTAATAATAATACAGTTTTGTTGTTTGTTGAAACATGGACTTATCTGATAAGTCCATGGTTGAAAGCATGCACTTACCACGACCTTCTGTTATCAGGCATTCATGGAGCTGTACAGGAAATATTGTGCTACGCTTGGTCGAGTCTTATACCTACGCTGTAAATTATATTAATTGAGTTAGTTTCTGTAAGCCCTTCAATATGAATTTCATAATACAACTGTATGAATAATAATACCATGTATTTTAAATAACACGGTCTGTAAGTTTTTCACTATAAATGTGGAAAAAACACAAGAGTCATGATAAAATAACAAGCGTCTAGCTAACACCAGTGAAACAAAATGGCGACGTTAATTCAATATGAACCATCCCTATAAATAATGCTGGTTCCCTGCATCAATGGGCTCCACTCATCCATGGATGGCTAATATGGCACGTTGATCCAGTAGGCAGGGTACCAGCAGAGTTAAATTATTTACCCATGCATAAATTGTGTGTCATGAAAGACTATCTGGTGTCATCAGAACTTTTTGCAATATACAGGGTGGGTTAAAAAAAGAGTTATAACATAAAATTACACCATCCCGCAGGGGACAGATTATTGAAAGAAATTTATTTTTGTTGTTTGTACATCAGCACATTTTAATAACAAATGTCTTTTCAACAAGCGTAACTTTCCAGTTTTATTATGACACCAGGCAACTGTAAAATTGCAGGGTAGAATTTACAACAGGTTAATAACTTGACCTTTATTAATAAGAACTGTCACCAAGTACATAAATCTAAATTCTAGTTCAAGCGTATGAGCTCACATTTAGTATTACTAGTTGATGCAACATACTTGTATGATGGAAATAAAGGGTTAAAAAAAGTTTTAAAAATCCCCTGAAATTAGATCACGTTTGTTTGCATTATGAAAAGGGAAAGCGCTTGGCTACCCAAGTTTACTCTTTTCAACATCATATATGTTTCCCAAAACAGTAACATTTCCCCAAAATGTTTTCAGAAAAAAAGTGGCACTTTTCAAGATCATAGAAAGTTACAAACATGTCTCCCATGCTTTTTGGAGAAAAAAAAATCATTTAAATTGTCTTTATTTTCAGTAAAATAAAGTCACTTTTATCTTAAGCTGGTCTTATTTAAAATAAAAAATGAATGACTTTCACGCATGACTAACCAATAGTGTCCACCAGTAACGCCAATAATTTCCCTGCATCGCCGTAAAACACAATTTTGGGTAAAAGTGACTGTTTTGGAAAATAAACATGTGAAACTTGTGTGGGTATAGCCAATCGTTTTCCTTTTTTAAAAGTGTTTCAATCTCTCGAAATGCCTAATTGTGTGTGATGGAGTTATATGCACTTAAAGGCATATTATGTGATCTTTTCCAGAGAGCGCCCTCTATTCATGATTTTTTTTAGAAAGTAGATTTTCTTGCAGATTTACATTTCTGATCATAAATCGGACATACATTCCAAGTTACAGAGCGATACGATTCCTATTTACCTCAAAATCATGGTTTTAGAGTTCATTTAGACTAGAGTAAAATAAGTTGTCGGACAAAAATTGACAATCCGACAGTTTATTTTCACTCTAAAACCATGATTTTGAAGTAATTAAGAATCGTATCGCCCTGTATAACTTGGAATGTATGTTCGATTTATGATCAGAAATGTAAATCTGCAAGAAAATCTGCTTTTTCAATTTATTTTTTTGATGTTGAGGGCGTTTCCTGGAAAGATCACATAATATACCTTTAACTCGTCTAGGATCTTGAAAAGTACCACTTTTTTAACACATCATTTTGGGGAAAGTGATAATATGCAATTATGGATGCCCAATTTTCCTTCAGAAAGAAGCAATTTTACATTGAAAATAGGTGTTTATTCCCAAAGGCAATGTCATATCCGTTTGTCTAAAAGTTTGCTTTTGCAGTATAGTAATAATAATGTGTGTATTCAAATGCAGAGCTGCAATGCATGGTGAATATACCTATTGCTTCAATTGGATACATCAATAACTGCCAATCTAGGGGACAAGCAGGTTGGTGAAAAATTCTTGCTGTGAGATCACCTTCCCATCGCAGAATAACTTGAATTGTACTCATTTTGCATATTGTTTAGTCTACACGATTGGTCTATATGGACACATTCTTGGGTCTTGGGATCAGACTCAAACAAATTCCTCGGACCAGGCTATATGAATTAGCTAAAATAGTCAATTATGGTTCAACAAATTTAAATTAATTAAAATGCTCAAAAATTGTAATTTGAAGCTTTATTAATTCAGTCAAATTTACCTGCATTGGCGAGACAATACAGGACAAGCGTGGTTTCATACAGACTGTAACAAAAAAGTTATACAATCGCAATTTTATTTTTAATCCAATGTTAAAATCATGCAATGTCAAAATCTCTTACACTCTGTGTAAAGTTCCGTTTTGGCTACCAGAATCATTTTATTTGGTCTTTTTAACTACTTGCGTTTAAAATGTATGACTAATCTACTAAGTCGTCTAGAAATCGGGTTGGGCCACTTCCACAATATCATACAATCTTATATCTTGTATACATTAAATGATTAGGGTATCATGCAAGGAACATTAAAGAGAACAATATAATTCTTTTTCAAATAGTTTTATTTCATTTGAATAAATAAATTCATAAAATAAATACATAATATTTGTAAAGACCTAACCTTCTTTGTAATACTGTTAACCACTTGAAATGAACCATTGTTGTCTAACAAGAGCGCTCTACTGCTCTGTTCCTGGTACGATTCCATTCATATTCATCCCAGTGGTTTTACCATTGATTAAACCAAAAGTGGCCCAGGTGATTTCATGACTACTTTAGACAATTGATCATATCTCTGCTTACCGACAATCGATTGTCATGAAACAAAGCTTATTCGAAAGCTAAGAAAATTCCCCTTCCAAGCCATTAAAAGTCGAAACAGAAATTTTACAAGAGATATTTTTAATATTTTTTCAAAACTGTATAACTTTTTTTTGTTACAGCCTGTAATACATGTAATATATTCATGAGGTGACTCAAGGCGTTATGTGATGCACTCACCCTTAAGTTTTAGTGAGAGTCGTGTTCCTACTTCATCAAATATATACATATAAAGCTTATGGTGTGCTAGACTCTTGTGACTTGATCAACTCTGGTAGCATATAGAAACTTCAGACATTATTTAAACATCAACATTTTGCAACTCGGTCCCCCCCCCCTATAGCACATAAACTCTGTTAGCATATAGAAACTTCAGACATTATTTAAACGTCAACATATTGCAACTCGGTCCCCCTATAGCACATAAACTCTGGTAGCATATAGAAACTTCAGACATTATTTAAATGTCAACATT
>CM069454.1:0-79678 GCA_035610835.1 Ophiura sarsii | reverse complement strand
GTGAGGACCCGTTGCATTGCTGATCCAGCGAAGGACAGGGAGGGCGCAGTGGAAAAGGGCCAGGGATTTCTTTTTTTGGGGGGGGGGGGGGGTGGGGGGTCTAGTCAGTGGTACCCATGAATTGCCCAGGCTTGCCGCAGACCATTTGTACGTGGAAGTTACTGCTTGTGTGATGTCAGCGAAGGTCAACAGGTTGCCCCATTTGTGATCGCACAATGCAACAGATAAGGATAATCAATGGCTTTTTTTTCTATTTGCGATAAACCTTGTGTTGTAAATGTGCCAATCGCGATCAATGCGCTGCATCGCACTATCATCGCATTGTCGTCATAGTGATTTTGGTTGTACACTAGACTAAGGCAAAATAAAAAATGAACCTGTTTAGCGTCCCCTCCCGCTTCCTTTTTTGGGGTCCGCTTCAATTTTCTTTTCTTTTTTCTCTTTATTTCAGTCATAACTTTTTCAGGTTCGCAATGTTTATCGCTTACCAGGGCGGTTTTGTACTTAAAGTGGGGGGAAAAATAAAACAAAAGGGCCTCTTCCTTCCTTTTTTGAAAAAAGTCCCGATGCTAAACATGTTTTTATTTTTATTTTGCCTCTAGCCTAATTTAAGCTGTACTGAGGTGTAATAAAATAAATCCTCAGCGTTGAAAGAACTAGTATGCTTGGGCCCAGATTTCAGATTTGATCACACTTAGATCACAGAGAACTTGAGCCAAACTCGAGTATTTTGCTGGGCTCGGGAGTCGGGCTCTGGAGTCGAACTCGCGCAGTCCATTTATTAATACGGGCAAGATTTGAGAAAAAACAGAAATAAGCTTATTACTCAAATTCGGCAATGTCCGAATTAAAATTACAATGCCTGTAATGCAATGGGTTATTTTAACATAGATTTGGTTAGAAAAAGATATTATTCGTTTTTCAAGATGAAATTCCCACCTTATTTCACCGAGTCTCGCAACACTCATTTCCCTATTCGTCGAAAGTTACTGACCGAATACACATCACTCATATTTGGGTATGCTATCATGTACATCCGCGTGCCTATTTTTGCTTACCGTTTTCAAAATAGTATGATTTGTTGGTTATATAATCTTGACATATATCTCAATCATATTGCCGAATATCGTGCAATTTCAAGCCTATCTTCTTATAAAAATTGTGACTTCAATGTTAAATCTACTTAAACCGACCGAATTTCGTTATTACATATGCGGAGTAATTTGGTGGTGCGCCCTCACTCATCATTATATTGACACGCGTGCCAGAATGTATGGGACAGGAAGGCAACAATTATGACTTGATTCAGTCAATTTATTCCTTGCATGTAATAATTTAATTGTCTCTTATTTTAATTCATGACACTGGGATAGGGCATGCATTAAAGCCCCCCCCCCTACCACATACACACACCAATGCTAAGGGGAATGCAGGGGGGGGGGGCTAAACCAGGATGACTACTTTCTTTCCCTTCCTTTTTTCTCTTTCTAGCCTTGTTTTTTCTTTAATGTTGAACAACAACACAATCTGACATTATTTGGGAATCATGAAGGATCCGGACTTTTTGTGGTCCATTTTGACACGAGAGCCTGTTTAATGTTTAAACACCATTTTGGTCCCATTTCAAAGGATATTTAGTAGTCTTTCAGTATGTGGTTCAACAGAATTGTCAACTATTTGTAACAACTAATTAATTATAGATAAGACAATGATCATCAGCTTTCTTCCTATTCGCTACACAGTCAACATGAATAATCAGCCTCAATTTACCGAATTTATAAAAATGACTATAACAGAAAAAGTTTTCAACCTATGATAGCAAAAGTATACATTTTTGGAAAGCTTGTAACTAGAGGAATTCAGAAATGCAGTTTATATCAGGAAAGGCCTCATCCTTAAACAAATATTTCTGAAAATTCTAAAAATATATAAAATAAAAATTTGAGATATTCACTAGCCGGTATAATTACCATACCGACGTAGTAACTTTGACAATTATATACATTTATCATCTAATGGGTAATTTCATGAGGAATTCAAATATGTTTTTAAAAAAATGATAGGGGTAGGTATAAAAAATAAAAATATATGGATCTCAAATTAAAAATTGAAAAACTCTGATATTTTTCTGAATATTTCCGATCATACCATTTTAGTTCTTGGTCGTACTAAAATTTTAATGGCATAAATATTTGGTTTTCTCATGCAATTTCCCTTCAAAATATGTATACTTTTACTACCTCAGGGGGGTATACAAGCAAATATAAGTGTGTAAAGTTAAAATTATGTCGCGAAAGCCAAAATCCGTGTGTAACGCGAAAGGAGGCGAGCTTAAAACACATGACCATAGTGATTAATTTATTAATGGGTGCCCGGTGTATTCTTCCGTGATAGTAAGTCGGTGTTGACGGTTAACGACCCGCGCAGAAGATGCTTGATTTACAGAATGAATGAATGTACTACCCATATAGATAATGGGACCAAACTTTGTGCCGAGGCCGGCTATAGAGGGCGACAACATTTGTGGATGTGTGCTACCTATTATAATATTAGAGAAATAAATAAAATCATAATTAATTTGAAGACAACATAGACATGGGAAGAAGCTGTAGTTT
Organism: Ophiura sarsii; assembly: GCA_035610835.1. Classification (NCBI taxonomy): domain Eukaryota; kingdom Metazoa; phylum Echinodermata; class Ophiuroidea; order Amphilepidida; family Ophiuridae; genus Ophiura; species Ophiura sarsii. The sequence goes on along the minus strand of CM069454.1, from coordinate 77,063 downwards.
AGTATAATTTTGTACAATTTGAGGCCCGCCGCGGCCCAGAAACTATGCTTGATTGGAATGAATGAATGTGCTACCCATTTGAATGTTAGCACCGAACTTTGTACCGAAGCCGGCTATAGAGGGCGACAACATTTGTGGATGTGTGCTATCTATTATGATATTAGGAAAATAATTGGAATAACAATAAACTAAAACTGTTTTTCAGTTATTTTAACCTTTTGCAGCCATCTTGAATATTTTAAAATATTCAAACTAGATCTACAGCCCCTAGGCTTTTTTTTCTTTTTTCTTTTATTGTTTATCACTATCATAATTTTCACATTTCACATAGTTTCATCATGTTTACATTACATTATCGATACATGTATAATACATTTTCCTATGTTTTTCAGCATGTTTACATTGCATAGGCCTATCATACACATGTTTAACACCTTTTCATATACTTTTCAGCATTTTTACATTTTCATATGCTTTTCGGCATGTTTACATTCATGTTCACATAACTTTCACATTTCATGTTTACATTTCATATCAAATACATGTGTAACACATTCACATATGCTTTTTCATCGTGTTTTATTGCATATCATTACATAACACATTTTCATATGCTTTTCAGCATGTTTACATTGCATATCATGTATAGCACATTTTCATATGCTTTTCAGCATGTTTACACATTTTCATATGCTTTTCAGCATGTTTACACATTTTCATATGCTTTTCAGCATGTTTACACATTTTCATATGCTTTTCAGCATGTTTACACATTTTCATATGCTTTTCAGCATGTTTACACATTTTCATATGCTTTTCAGCATGTTTACACATTTTCATATGCTTTTCAGCATGTTTACACATTTTCATATGCTTTTCAGCATGTTTACACATTTTCATATGCTTTATCATAGATATGTAGTGAATGCTGTTCCATTATATTTGGAGGTATTTGTATTACATAGTATGGTCATTTACAACACAAAACAATTGTTTTAGGTAATTTAACACGTTAACTTATCCATTCTGGCATTTTGGAAAGTGAAAATGAATCAAAATTTTCAGAGGTAGGCCTTATATCCAAAAGCAATAGCTTAGCAGTTTAGAACATACTACTTGGTGAATGTGATGCAATATACACTTCTTACAATATCTATTTTGGATTATCATGCACTCATGTATTTTATTTTTACATTTACAGCGGCCATTTTGGTTGCAATTTTGGATTTAAATAACGTTACTACAATGCAAATATACTGAATATGAGTTACTAGTGGTCTAATATATACACCCCAATGTTAAAACTATACTTTCATCATACATTTTGGTTAAAATTGTAACATGCCGAGCTGGCTGATGGAATTGCCTAGTATATAAATGGTAGTGGGTCTCGATGGCTATAGACAGTGGAGTCCGAGTTTAATTGATGTTGACTTTTACAGTCTCTTAATTTTGTAACAAAATTTTAACCAAAATCCACCTACAATAACAGTTCATAAACATTCGACCTTTCAGTTTCAAGTTTACTTTATTATTAACCCAATTGATCATCAATGTATGCCAGTTTACAAGGTTTGACTTGACTTACTTGACTTATTTATGTCGGGTGATTTTCCCGAACCACGATGCTTCTCTATTTCTTCCTATCGAACATAGCTGTCTTGATTTCTTCTACCTGCAATCCTGTGTCAAGCTTTAGTATGTCAATGTAGGTTAGGGCCAGTGGCGGAAATTTCTTGTTTGGTGTGGGGATGAAAATGGGGGGGGGGGGGGGGGGGTCACGTGCAAGATGGAATAGGCACAGTGTGGCATGTTAACTAAGCTGTTATGATGAATTCGTATTCAAGAAGATAAAAAAAACAGTAAATAGATTTCACAATTTATTCATCATGATTATTTCTTGAACCAATAATGACAATAACAGTATATATATACAATAACGATACACAATGTTTCATATGACCAGATCATACATACAGTTATACAATAATATTATCCCAATGAATTGTACACCCAGAGCTCTTGCGCACGCGTTCGTATACTTCGTTGTGCTGCATACATGTAAACACTCACGGTACCGTCGTCATCAAGTTCGCGAAAGTTCGATCTATTTGTAATGTTGTTCCTCCTTGTTGTGGGACCTCCTAGTGTTGTTATTTCTGTGGGACGGTTATCGCCGATAGTTGCTCCAACAGTTAGTTGTTACAGTTCTAGTTGTTACAGTACTAGTTGTTACAGTTCTAGTTGTTTTACAGTACTAGATGTTAGATAAACCATTATCTTTTATTTACGGCTGTATAGAAAACATACAGTGAATTTTATGAATACCAGTCCTAATTATATGTGAGAGTTATGTACATGTAGCATATAATTATCAAATAACTCATTTTAAAACATTACTCAATTATATGGAACGAACACAATTAATGATAATAAGTTATGAAACACACAAGACTAGATAACTTAAGATCCTAGTAAATTAACTATCACTGGTTGAATTGTGTATCATATAAAATGCATTACACAATGATTATAAATAAACAATGTTGAGGAACCTTACATGTTGTGTATCATCAAAATGCATTACACAGTTATAAATAAACAATGTTGAGGAACCAACCTTTCATGTTGTGTATCATAAAAATGCATTACACAGTTATAAACCAACATTGGTTAATGAATTTTGAGTATCATTATGCATTACATACAGTAGTTACAAATAAACACTGGTTGATGCAACTCTGGTTGTGTATCATTAAAATGCATTACACAATTAAAAACAACGTACATAATTGAAAACACAAATCATATTTTGTTTCTTATCAAAATTGATATTGCATTAAATAAACAAATCTTTGTTTCTTCCAATGTACAAAAACAACATAATTGAAAACACAAATCAAGTTTTGTTTCATATCAAAATTGTTATCACATTGAATACAAAATCTCTGCTTCATTGAGTACAAAATATTATACAATAAGAATTTACTTACACATGAATCCTTTGTAAATAAACTTTACATTAATCTCTCTGGCAGTGGCATATAAACACAAACTCCAGACTAAATCACCATAGATTTATTGAGTTGCATTCTCTCATCTGTAACATTGTATCACCATGAATTAATCTGCATTATTAATTTCCAGCAGTGTAGTCACAGAGTGAGGAACTACCAAAACCTTATAGGTCTTAACCCCTTGATGGTCAGAAGATGACTGCACCAAATATCATGTCATAAGAATAAAAAATGATATCATAGCCATATTGCGATTGGCTGAAACTCAAATATAAATAAGCTATGATTGGATAAACTAGAGTTACTTAAAAACAAATTGGTAGAATTAACACATCACAAATATGTTGACTGTTTGGCGTGCATGGTTGATTATAAGATCTACCCTTGAAGTCCTTAAAATAGATAAGTATAGGACACTACACATGTTTAACCTTTTATATGCGACATTTAACTCCCCCCTTTAAGGAAAATGTTGCAAACATTTTTCACTTAACTTAAAGTTTGACTCATGGTTATGTACTATCTAGTTTTCCTATACACAATCTTACCTTTTCACCTCTCATCCTGAGACTATGTGCACTTAAAAGTAGTAGAAAGATATGTATACTTACACTAACTATAATTCTACTCAGTTGACCTACTTAGATAATCTGCCACAACGTTGTCTTTGCCTTTTATGGCTACCATCCTGTATCTATAGGGCTGTAATGCCAGCGCCCATCTCATGATACGGCCATTGGCTACCTTGGAACGTTGCATGCACAATAACGGCTGATGATCGGTCTCCAAAATGAATTCACGCCCGTAAAGATAAGGTTCAAACTTCTGTGTACCCCAAACTACTGCTAGACTTTCTTTCTCCATCACCGAGTAGTTTCGTTGTGCTTTGTTGAGCTTCTTGCTGGCGTAAGCAATAGGAAATTTCTCTCCGTCAAATTCCTGAAGTAAAACTGCACCAATTCCAACTTCAGATGCATCTGTTCTGAGGATGAATTGTCGCTTGATATCAGGTAGATGGAGGATGGGTGACTGAGTCAATTTTGCTTTCAGTGTCTTGAATGCTAATTCTTGGCTGTCATCCCAATTAATCCTGTTTGGTTCTCCTTTCTTGGTTCTGTCAGTAAGAGGAGATGCTATGGCAGCAAAGTTTGGTATGAAGGACCTGTAGTAGTTGAGTAACCCAAGTAGAGAACGTACTTGTGTCTTAGTCTTTGGCCTAGGAGCATCTTTGATTGCTTCAAGCTTGCTTGGATTAGGCTGCAGCTGACCATGACCTACGACGTGCCCTAAAAACTCCACTCTGTCGTATCCTACATAACACTTTGTTGGTCTTGCTGTCATGTTAGCGTTTCTCAATCTCTCAAACACTTCTGCCAGATTCTCAACATGCTCTTCCCAAGTTGGTGTATGGATAAGAATATCGTCTATATAGTTGTCCACACACTGGATTCCTCTCAATAATTTTCTCATAATTCGACTGAATGAAGCTGAAGAGTTTACCAAACCAAAGGCCATCACTTTAAACTGGTATAGACCGTCGTGCGTGATAAAAGCAGTCAGTGGTTTTGCCTCTTCGCTTAATGGCACCTGCCAATAGCCTTTACTCAAGTCGATTTTTGTAAAGAACTTGTCATTGGCTAGTTTTGAAAATATCTCATCCTGAACTGGTGTTGGTTCTGCATCGAAAACTGTAATTTGATTAAGTTTCCTCATGTCGGCACACACCCGGTTTGTTCCGTCAGGTTTAACGACAATGCACAATGGCGATGCATACGGACTATCAGATTCTTCAATAACTCCCATCTCTAACATCGTCTTCACTTCCTTTTTGATTGTCTCGCGTAAAGCATGTGGTACTGGATAAGGTCGACTACGGACAGGTTTGTTGTCTGTTAACTTGATGTCGTGAAAACCCAATTTTGATCTTCCTGGAACATCACTCAGTTGACTGTCATATTCAGTTAACAGTTGTTTCACCTGGCGTTGTTGGTCGTTTGACAAATCACCACACACATGGACATCTGATGCTGTCTCAGTCTGTTTAAAAACTGGAAGTTGCAGCAAGTTGTCATTAGTCATAGACCTTTCACATCCAGTAGTCACGTCGTCTAAGTCTTCATCATTCTCAATAACCGATGCACATGCTAACTCGAAGAGACCAGCCGTTACATCTGCTGATGGTTCGTCTTGACCTCTTCTGTAGTATTTCTTTAGCATATTTGCATGGAAGGTTTTTGCTTTGTTTCCAAGATTTATCTTGTAATCCAAGTCGCTCTTCTTCTCTATCACTGTAAATGGACCCTTCCAATGCATCAATAATTTGTTCTTGTCAGTTGGCAGTAACAGAAGCACCTCATCACCAACTTTAAACTTTCTTGACTTTGCACCTTTGTTGTAATGAGCTTTGTATCTCTTCTGTGCCTTCTGTAGTTCTGCTCTCGCCAACTCACACGTCTTTTGAAGTCTTTCTTGAAGATCCAACACATACTATAGTATATTTCTATGGCTTTCTTGGGCTATCCTTGGTACTCTTGTCCCATAATGTTATTTGTATGTCCTTATTGATGTTTCAAAAGTGCAATATTTTGTATGTCATTTTCTTTGTGTATCTTATGCTGTATTATAATGTATATATGTGCAATGTATGTTTGAGTACCAAATAAATTCAATCAATCAATCAATCATACTGATAAGTTGTCTTCGTCTCAGTCTCTTCCACTTCATCTGTCCAAAGCTCCTTTAATATAGCAAGTGGACCCCGTACTGATCTTCCATAAAGTAGCTCAAATGGAGAAAAGCCAGTGCTAGCTTGTGGTGTTTCTCGATACGCAAAGAGCAGCGCATTCACATATCTATCCCAATCTTGAGGACGCTCTTCACACAGTTTCTTCAGCATTAATTTCATGGTTCCATTGAAACGTTCTACTAGACCATTACATGCAGGATGATATGGGGTTGTAGTTAGTTGCTTGATGGAAAGAAGTCTGCTTACTTCCCTCATGACGTCTGATGTGAACTGCGAACCGTTGTCCGATAAGACTTCCCGTGGGAATCCTACTCTGGAATAAACATCTAAAAGAGCTTCTGCTACGGATTTGGTATCAATGTTGCGTAGAGGAACAGCCTCTGGATAGCGCGTGGCATAGTCTACAATGGTAAGTATATATCTCTTCCCACTCTCTGTACAGGGATGGATAGGACCAACCAAGTCAATAGCTACACGCTGAAATGGAGTTTCAATAACAGGCATGCTTCCAAGTGGTACTTTGCTTACTCGTCCTCTCGGTAGTGTACGTTGGCAAATATCACACGATCTGCAGTACCGCGTAATATCAGCTGATACACCTGGCCAGAAGAAGTTACTGGTTACTTTATCTGTTGTTTTCTGGATGCCTTGGTGACCTCCCAAGATAGACTCATGTGCCAACTTCATCACTTGTGTACGGAACTGCACAGGGACTACAACCTGCGTAAGTTTCTCACCAAAGTTAACACGTGGGGACTGAAATTCTCGGAACAGAATACCTTTCTGCAGATAGAACTTAGAACAACCACCATTTCTAGTTACTTTACTTTCACCAGAAAGGGCCAACTCTCTGAACTTGTCCAGAGTACTGTCACCTTCTTGCGCCTTGCGAAGAATATCTGCGGTAACAATTTCCTTCATTGCCTTTGGTACTCTAAGTTCTTTCAGCTCCTTCTCTTTAGCTAACTTCTGATGTCTCGTCTCTACAGCTCCAATTACATCTGGATGTTGGACACCACGATTATCCCTCCAATTTAAATTGGGGTTAGAAGGATCTCGAACCTCTTCTATATTCCCAATAATCAAGTCGTATACAGGATTATTCATGCATAGTGCAGTGACCTCGCCTACAAAATACGGTGTGTCTACATTGATGACTGCGATGGGTACCCGCCTCACTGTTCCATCTATGAGGACACAAGTCTTCAATTCACCCGTAAACTGACTAGATGACACTAGATTTCTCCGTACAACAACACTACTGCATCCACTATCCCGTAAGACATTAACAAGATGACCATCCACAAGACCTTTGGAAACTGGCATTCTGTGAACACTACGTGAACTACAAGCAGCACTCATGATAGGCAATTTGTGACCACATGGCAAAGTAAGAAAACCTTCCTCAGAATTATCACCTTGAAAATCCTTATCTAGTATCATACAGTTACCACCTATGTCTTTGTTGAGACAATCTTCACACGTACATGCAGAACATACAGGTTTAACATTTGAACCACCTTTTTGTTTACCTGTATACCTATGCTTACGATTATCCTGACCATGGTCTCTTGTTTCTTCCTTCTGTTCAGTCTCGTCGTTCACCTCTAAACCAGCTGCCTTGAGAATCTTTGAACGATTTCTACAATGCCTAGCTATGTGCCCTACTTTATCACATATAAAACACCTACGCACTGGTGTGTCTGTTGTAGACACTTTACTATTACTATTGTTTACATGGTGACTAGGATTAGGACTGTGTTTCTTACCAGGTTGACCTTTATGGTGACTGGTTTTATTTGTGGAACCCAATCCCCAACCACCTCTAGCATCAATGTATTGTGACGCAATGACTGCCATTTCTTTAACATCTTTAGGATGTCTTTCTTTGATAAAAATGGCCATGTCTTTACTACATGAAGTAATAAACTGTTCCCTTAATAGCAAATCAACAATGCCTTTAAAATTCTTCTGAGATTCAGACAAATCAATCCACCTATCCAAATAATCACTAATTCGGGCAAGGAATTGATTGGCACTTTCATTTGATTCAGGTTTTGCTGATCTCATTTTCTCTCTGAAACCATCTTCAGTAAGATGATATGCCTTTAGTAGTTCAGGCTTTAGAATGTCATAATTATTTGCATCTGTGGGTGAAAGCCTATTATAAGTGCTAACACCTTTGCCCTGTATAAGAGCACTAAGGTTTACAGCCCAATCTCTCTTTTTCCAACCCTGTGCATCAGCGTAACGTTCAAATCGCTGTAAATATGCATCCATATCATCTGTACCTTCTTTAAATTCAGGGAGCCTAGGGGCAGGAGCACGAGAACGCATTTGTTCAGTATGACCTTCAGCAGCGGATTCCTTTTTCATGGATTCCAATTGCAACTGCATTTCAACAAGTTCTTTTTCATACGCCAAACGTTCCCTAACATCCTCCCTTTGCCTAGCCCTTTCATCCCTATCTCTTGATCTCTCAAGATCAATAAATTGTTGCAACTTATCCCCAGTATGACCAAGCTGTTTGCCTAGATTAGCTAATTTCTCTAGATCCATGTTGGTGAGATGTAATTAGACACGCAGCAATTGGAAAGCGCAATTTGAAGTACAAAATATATAAAAACCAAACAATGTTTATAACATTAAGAGTAGAATGCAACCATGAAACAATGTTGATTAATGATTAATGTACCAATTGCATGGGTATAGTTGACAAAACAATATATGAATTTCAATACAAAAACAAATAAATTCGGATTTGAGAAAAAAAATCTAAAATATTTGAATTTTTTTTTGAAGTCTTTTGTTCTAATTGAACATGAACTCGTCAACAGCCTTTGTCTTTAATTTCCCGGACGAGCCCCCAATTGTCACGTGCAAGATGGAATAGGCACAGTGTGGCATGTTAACTAAGCTGTTATGATGAATTCGTATTCAAGAAGATAAAAAAAACAGTAAATAGATTTCACAATTTATTCATCATGATTATTTCTTGAACCAATAATGACAATAACAGTATATATATACAATAACGATACACAATGTTTCATATGACCAGATCATACATACAGTTATACAATAATATTATCCCAATGAATTGTACACCCAGAGCTCTTGCGCACGCGTTCGTATACTTCGTTGTGCTGCATACATGTAAACACTCACGGTACCGTCGTCATCAAGTTCGCGAAAGTTCGATCTAATTTTAATGTTGTTCCTCCTTGTTGTGGGACCTCCTAGTGTTGTTATTTCTGTGGGACGGTTATCGCCGATAGTTGCTCCAACAGTTAGTTGTTACAGTTCTAGTTGTTACAGTACTAGTTGTTACAGTTCTAGTTGTTTTACAGTACTAGATGTTAGATAAACCATTATCTTTTATTTACGGCTGTATAGAAAACATACAGTGAATTTTATGAATACCAGTCCTAATTATATGTGAGAGTTATGTACATGTAGCATATAATTATCAAATAACTCATTTTAAAACATTACTCAATTATATGGAACGAACACAATTAATGATAATAAGTTATGAAACACACAAGACTAGATAACTTAAGATCCTAGTAAATTAACTATCACTGGTTGAATTGTGTATCATATAAAATGCATTACACAATGATTATAAATAAACAATGTTGAGGAACCTTACATGTTGTGTATCATCAAAATGCATTACACAGTTATAAATAAACAATGTTGAGGAACCAACCTTTCATGTTGTGTATCATAAAAATGCATTACACAGTTATAAACCAACATTGGTTAATGAATTTTGAGTATCATTATGCATTACATACAGTAGTTACAAATAAACACTGGTTGATGCAACTCTGGTTGTGTATCATTAAAATGCATTACACAATTAAAAACAACGTACATAATTGAAAACACAAATCATATTTTGTTTCTTATCAAAATTGATATTGCATTAAATAAACAAATCTTTGTTTCTTCCAATGTACAAAAACAACATAATTGAAAACACAAATCAAGTTTTGTTTCATATCAAAATTGTTATCACATTGAATACAAAATCTCTGCTTCATTGAGTACAAAATATTATACAATAAGAATTTACTTACACATGAATCCTTTGTAAATAAACTTTACATTAATCTCTCTGGCAGTGGCATATAAACACAAACTCCAGACTAAATCACCATAGATTTATTTAGTTGCATTCTCTCATCTGTAACATTGTATCACCATGAATTAATCTGCATTATTAATTTCCAGCAGTGTAGTCACAGAGTGAGGAACTACCAAAACCTTATAGGTCTTAACCCCTTGATGGTCAGAAGATGACTGCACCAAATATCATGTCATAAGAATAAAAAATGATATCATAGCCATATTGCGATTGGCTGAAACTCAAATATAAATAAGCTATGATTGGATAAACTAGAGTTACTTAAAAACAAATTGGTAGAATTAACACATCACAAATATGTTGACTGTTTGGCGTGCATGGTTGATTATAAGATCTACCCTTGAAGTCCTTAAAATAGATAAGTATAGGACACTACACATGTTTAACCTTTTATATGCGACAGGGGGGCCAAAAAATGAAATTGAGCTGATACCATCTAAGCGGTGCACAGCACCGCCCTCCGAGCTATGCTCGGACATCGGTGTGTCTGAGGGGGGATTGCCCCCTCAGAAGTAGAAACATTTTCAATTTTCGAACTCATTTGGTGCGATCTGATGTATACTTTTGACCAATATTGTATTGAAAAGCCATCAACTCATTTTCAATAAATATTTTGTTTTTTATCAATGCACGAAAGAAGTTGAGCATATTATACTGATATATTCTTGATTTAAGTATAGATGGTTTAAAAGCTCTAACAGGGGGTCTGAGGGGGATGTGCCCCCCTGAGAAGTAGATTTTTTTCAATTTACGAACTCATTTGGTGTGATCTGGTGTATACTTTTGACCAATATTGTATTGAAAAGCCATCACTTCATTTTCAATAAATATTTTGTTTTTTTATCAATGCACGAAAGAAGTTGAGCATATACTGATATATTCTTGATTTAAGTATAGATGGTTTAAAAGCTCGAAAAGGGGGGAGTCTGGGAGCCCCCCGCTCAGAATTGGATTTTTTTATTTTAAATTTTGAACCCATTTGGTGCGATTTGGTGTGTACTTTTGACCAATATTTTATTTAAAAGCAATCACTTTATTTCCGATCAATATTGGCTTTTTATATAGGCCTATGCCCTTCACATGCCTCCCCGCCCGCCTTTTTTTTCCTCTCCCCTTTTTCCTTTTTCCCCCTTTTTTTTCTTTTTCCTTTTTCCGCATTTTTGTTTGTTTTCTTGGTGGAGGTGAAAAATCAGGGGGATGATTACATTGACCACCCCCATCCCCCTGGGCATATCCGCATACAGGTCCTTATTTGTAACATGCTGTCTCCAGTTGATGTTGAACACGGTTCTTAGCATTCTAGTGTAACATCCGTCCAGCTGTTTACTAAGCATTGGGGTGACTGTCCATGCCTCACATCCATAGAGGCAGTGGCGGCATAAAAAGGCAATTTTGTCCGCGCTGTGCGCACATATTCTTACTAAATTAGGTTTAAGTAGACCAAATGTTTACAATTTTAGCATAAAAAAAGCTAAATCTTGCGCGCAATCGCGCATTTTCATACCAAATTAGTTAGTATTAGACCAAATATGACCATGTAAGCGTTAAATGGCACAACAAATTGCGCGCTTGGCGCGTATAATTTTATGTCATGCCCTCCCCAAAAAAGTTTTGCCCCCCCCCCCCCCCCCCCCCATTTTCCCCAAAAAAATTATGAGGCTGGTGCCGCCACTGCATAGAGAAGGACTGATTCTACTGTAGCTATGAACAGTCTTTCTTTAAGCTTTCTGGATAGTGACTTGGCCTTTCATAACTGACTGACTAAGTTTGCCACAAGCTCTCCCTGCTGCTTTGCGTGTTTAAATGTCCTTTTCAGTACTGTTCATCCAGGCTCCAAGGTATTTGAAGTCCTCCACTTTATCAATGCGCATACCTTCGCTAGTGTTGATTACAGGTACTTGCTTCTGGTTGAAGGACATGTACTTTGTCTTTGCAGCGTTCATATTGAGCCCAAATTGAGCCCAACTTAACGCACACCCGTCAATTTACGCAATGATTGAATTTTCGCCAGTTACCCTCAATTATCTGCATACAAATTAACTATCCGTCGAGTTGGGGGCAGCATAAGGTACCAGAACTCCTTGCGACATCCAGTTCGATGATTTAATTTAACCTTTGACCCCAACATCACACGACACAAACTAAAATTATGTCTTTTTGACCGGTTTGCTGCGATGAGACCACCATTTTCTAGACGAGATTACACCATTTTCTAGACGAGATTACACCATTTTCTAGACGAGATTACACCATTTTCTAGACGAGATTACACCATTTTCTAGACGAGATTACACCATTTTCTAGACGAGATTACACCATTTTATACAATTTTTAGACTAAGTGTGATAATTTTTAAATTAAATATAAGCCCTATAGTATTCAGAAGTGATGCCTTTGTAACGGTTATTTCTGTGATAAGAGAGTTCTTTCGTTGTTTAAAATCGGCAAAATCGGCTTTTTATGAATTCTGAAAATTAGTGTGGCGTGAGGCCGTTCCCTTGGAAACGCCGTCCCGTTCTCAAGCCCGCCCTCTATTGAAAAGTGTTTTTTGTTCGTATTCCGTCGGGCGACGGACTTCCGTCACTTGATGAATCGCCGTGTAAAAAGTGACGGCAGTGCGTTACTAAATAGAGCGCCCTCAATTGAAACGGAGCCCCGTTCTACAGCTGACTGGTTAAGTAGTGACTGCGCTTGAGACACTTTCTCAGACAACAACAGTGCAATGTCGTCAGCAAAGTTAAGGTCTGTAACTATGGTTGGTTCTATTCTTCTGCTGCTTCTTTTTTTAAGCGGAATCCTAGCTCTTCTTTTTTGCCATCTAGGGCATAGTCGAGAACAATGACAAAGATATATGAAGTTGTTTGATCTAATTCCCTCAATGATTCTTCGGAATATGGCCAACTGTGGTACGTCCAACTCGAAATTAATTAGCTCTTAGGTGGATGTCAAGCTCAGGTCTGATTTGAGTATCATCGTTTTGTATAGCTTGGCAACAATTGAGCTCAGACTTATTCCACGGTAGTTGCCTCCCAAGCTGAGGTCACCTGATTTCGGTATTGTCATACACTTTGTTTAGGTCCTTTAGGACAACTTTGGTATCACATTGCGCCGTAGAGATTCAACCAAATTTCCATTTAGTCTGTTTAGTCAAAAAATAATCGGAAGTCACTCTAAAGGACCTAAACAAAGTGTATGACTTTCTTTTGTTATGATTCAAATGTTAAAATAAAGCAGCGCATAGCGCTGATTGAATGGTTCTGGAGGAGCCAAGGGCGTATCCAGGACTATTTTGATGGGGGCCATAAATCCTGGAGCCATCTTGTTAATCTTAAATATTGAAACGTTGAAACGAATACAAATAGCGCGCAAAAATTGTGATTTTTAAAAGTACAGTATGACGATTAAATGTCCTCCACATAATAATTATTTAGAATATGTGTTGTGGTTTGTTTGAACCTGCAGAAAATATGCCCGCGGAGCTCCCAAAATGTTTCTTTTTTTGAACTAAAATGGTCATGGAAAACTGTCATGAAGCTTTCTTGTTAAGTTTAAATAATGAAACATTGACAAAATTTGACATTTCTAACACTTAAAGGGTCGAGTATGACGTTTTTAACGTCCCCATATAATATTTGGTTTGGTTCGAGACCCATTATAATGTTGAAACCTGTAGAAAGAATGCGCGCAAAGCGCACAAAGATTTTCAGTTTTTAAACTAAAACGGTAATGGAAAACTTTCCTGAAGCCATCTTGTTTAGTTGAATAATGCTAACAAAACATGGTCAAATTACACAAACAGAAGTTACATTTTCTATTTCGATCACATGCAAACTCAAAACAGGGGGGTGGCATTTGATATTGTGTTCACCACACCCCAAAACATGGGGGACATGTCTCCCTCGTCCACCCATGATTGACGCCCCTGCTATGTTGTGAATATACCATTGGTCTGGCTCTTTCCCATTCAACAGTACATCATTGCAGAAGCACATAATGATATTGTCCAAATCAAGGTTTACCACAATACATAATCAAAAGCTCTGCTTTTTAAATTACACAAAGTACATGTAGATGTTTTCTCAAAGTTACAGTTTGTCTGAATTTCCCAACAACATCAAAACGACATTAAATTGGACGAGTTAAATGAATCTGCTGTCAATTCATTTAATCCTTCGCTTCTTGCAATAATTATTTAATCAGACCAGACCTTGGCCTGTAATTGACAAAATATTCCTAACTTTTACATAAGTTCGACTAGATCAAGCGTACATGTACACTGGCGGAAAGTGAAATTCTACCTGGTTTTTCTGAAACCAACAAAAATGTTGCACATTGAGTCGAAAGTTTATTATTAAAATTCCACCAATTATCTAGTAACGACTGTAACCTTAATGCCCGTGAAAGGAAGTCCCAATTTAGAATTGTCTTGCCCTTAATTACTTGAATCCTAATTTTATCTCTTGGAATCCCCAAGGCAACAAAGTTGGGTTGCTCTGGCACTCTCGGAACAGGTATTAAAAAACCATGTATTAAAAGAATGTTGATAAAAAGTATACTACATTGGTTAAAAATTAAGCGTTGGTTAAAAATTACTTTTAATACTGCATTGGTTAAAGAGTAAAAATAAAATTCATTTTTGGTTTATTCAACGTTGATTAAAGCCTCAGGCATCTACTCATTCCATCTGCCAATCTGACACATTTGAGCAATAGAGGGCGCTGCAATACCAAATGTTTTGAATGCCTTTTACTCTTGATATCCATGTTCAGTAGACTCCGATTCCTTTTCAAAAATATGGTTATATGTTATTTTCAAATATTTTTCGTATAAATCAGTTGATATAACAAAGATAAACGATAAGAAACGTAAAAATATAATTTTGACGATGCCTCTCTTTTATCAATTTAAAGGTGTAACCACATTCTCTTAGTTCCCACTAGCGAACCACACATGGTAAAACAATCAAGGCTGTTAGGACAAAGAAAGTCAAGGTTGAATTTGTTCAAAGTAATAGGGCCTGTCACTCAGGCTAATCCCCTAATTTTAGTAACAGCTATTGTGTCATCTAGCTCATTATTACATGAATGTATGGCTCAACCTCCCTGGCTGATATTTTCAGCAGAGAGTTGGCGTGGTTATGTCTTTAACACCATAGATTCTGTATTTTGTAAATAATATGCCTGTATTGGTGTTTACCATCTACACTTGAAATTGTTTAAAAATATGATCTGGTTGATTCACTTTTACATCCCATGTTATATCAAGCAGGATTGACCAACAAATGGTTAAGTTTAGCAGAATTAACCAACAAATGATTAAAGGTTTTAACCAACCACATGTTAAATTTAGCAAAAATAAATAAAAGTTTAACCAACATTTGTTAACCAACGACTGTTGGTTAAAACATATTAACCAACAAATGATTAAAAATTGTAACCAACCACAGGTTAAAGTTTAACCAACAGCTGTTGGTTACGGTTTTAACCAACCAATTGTGTGGTTCACCTGGTAACCTCCCGTTGGTTAAAATTTTAACCAACATGGTTACAGATTTTAACCTTTGTTCTGCTGAGAGTGTGGAATGTGTGTTGTATGCAGGGTGGGTGTTTGGTTTTATGATATTATTGACTTTAAAAAGACTATTATTGTATATCTTGCGTATTTATGTATGTTTGTGTATCTTGTAAATTGTAATACTGTGCCAATTCAGCCGGATGGCTGCGGTGACAATAAACTATACCATGAATAATAATAAATAGTTTCAAGGCTGTTCTGATAATGACAGCTGTTTATATCCCAATAAATCACAGAAAGAACAATACGTAATATAATTTGCTAACGTAAATCAAAAGGTAGCTTTATCAAATGCAAAACTTGGCACTAAAATGCCGACTGCCAGTGTACAGACTGTAACCAAAAAAGTTATACAATCTCAATTTTATTTTTAATCCAATGTTAAAATCATGCAATGTCAAAATCTTTTACACTCTGTGCTAAGTTTTGTTTTGGCTACCAGAACCAGAATCATTTTATTTGGTCTTTTGAACTACTTGCGTTTAAAATTTATGACTAATCTACTAAGTCGTCTAGAAATCAGGCTGGGCCACTTTCACAATATCATACAATCTTGCTTCTATATATTAAATGGTTAGGGTATCATGCAAGGAACATTAAAGAGAACAATATAATAATTTTTCAAATAGTTTTATTTCATTTGAATAAATAAATTCATAAAATAAATCAATAATATTTGTAAGGACCTAACCTTCTTTGTAATAACCGCTTGAAATGAACAATTGTTGTCTAACAAGAGCGCTCTACTGCTACGTTCCTGGTTCGATTACATTCATATTCATCTCAGTGGTTTTTCCATTGGTTAAACCAAAGTGGCCCAGGTGATTTCATGACTACTTGAGACAATTGATCATATCTCTGATTACCGACCATCGATTGTCATGAAACAAAACTTATTCAAAAGCTAAGAAAATTCCCCCCACACGTCATTAAAACTAGAAACAGAAATTCCACGGGAGATATTTTTAATACTTTTTTTCAAAACTGTATAACTTTTTTGTTACAGCCTGTATTGTTGTACAAAAGACAGATATCTTTAAAAGGATTTGTTAATGGCAGGTTTATCCAATAAGCCGTGGGAAGACAGTTCAAGTGGAATGCTGCTTTTGAATTTGACGCAGTAAACACCTTTTGTCATCGATAAAAGAGATATCGCTAGACTGGTATATTAATCCCAGGGTATTTGAATATACTTACGTGCAAAGTAGCAATATATCAAAACACTAAACGATAATAGGCATGTTGTCATGAAATACACTTAGCATATCACGCTACCAAGTTTAATTTTGTATTTTATGATAGCTAAAACAATGAGGTGCCAGCAAAGAAAATAAACCGGCATCAGTGATTGGTATGCATTATTTGTGTATATAATTTTCTTCAGAATTCAAGATGAGCATTAATAATATAGTCATGTTTGCTGTTTATTATGATTGGTAGTTAGGGAACACATGGTTTTGAAACACATTGTAACACATGTAACCTTCTACCCTAAATCAAAATCAACTTAGGTCAATTCAACCGCCCACATTGGCAAGGATATTCGCTTAGGTTGTAATTCTACCGACTTCAAAGAACATTTTGGTATATAGTTCCCTGTTTCAGCCTAGACCGGGACCGAAAAAACCCAAAAGTGTGAAATGTCGATGTTAAAGTTGATCTAACTGATTCCTCATAGTGTAAGTTCATACATGCAATACCAGTGGCGTAGCCAGAGGGAAGGGGGGGCGATCGTGTCGGTTGAGATTGGCACTGTCGATTCATTTGAACAGAGGAATCATGGAATTATGATGGTCAAAAGTACACATATGAAAAGTTTTCGCGCGCTACGCGCGCATAACAGTCACCTTAATGCAATATTCGTTGGTACAAACTTGTTTAGAGCCAAAACGTACCTCAATCGTGCCAAAAATAGGTGTAAAGTCAAAAAATGGTAGGGCCTTCATATTACTACTGGGCTACGTGACTATAAGGCGTGCAGAGTCATCCATTTTATTTTCATTTTCCACAACACCCACGTGCAAACCATGGAATACAAACCAAGTATAAAGAAGAATACCGCAAATCTCCCAACCGTGGCAAGGCAGGTGACTCCGACAACACAAAACAGGCACTTTATGATTTACATAATTATTAAACCACTCCCACTGCATGCCCTGGATCCTACTGAACCAGAACGAGCGGCTGTAAAATTGGCAGAATTATTATGGTATTCGCATTATTTGCCATAACCCTGATATGATAAGACGGCATTCGGCATGTCAGCGCCATTCGATGATTCCCACAGCGATGTATTAGGTAAGATATTATAAGTTTCTTTTAAAACAAAACTATCATTTGGACAATAGATACTATAAAGTGTTCAACAAAAGAAATTCGTACACTTTGTTTAGGTCATTTAAAGTAATTTTCGATTATTTGTTTACTAAACAGGCTAGATAGACATTTGGAAGAATGTTTTAGGCACATTTTGATACCAAACATAACACATAGCAACAAAGATAAACCATGACATTTGTCATAATTATAGCTCTGAATCATAGTTACACATATTTCATGGAAAAAGATCATTGATATCTGTTTCACTTTTGATATGATGCTGTCAAAGCCAGAGAGAGATTTTGGACAACGGACACGGGAAATGACCTTAAAAATAAATACATGTTTTTCGGTGGGTTTTCCGTATTGTATTGTTAGATATAAAAGCATGATTTAGATATTAAACGGAAAATCAATAAATGGTGTCTGAATAATTTATATTGCAGTAAATCATGTGTAAATAAGATTGTAAGCAATATTATTGCCTGCGGGCTTGCAAGTGTAATATCAACACGAATGTATACTGCTATGCCTTTGGCATACTGGAATAATGATAATCAGTCAAATTTCCATTGTTACAAATCAAGCCTCGTATGTTAAATCTTTAAAATAACAGTCACTTTTTGAGTTATCCTTATGTACAACTGAATAGACAATCAGGTAGTCAATGATAATTTAGAACGTTATCTCTTCGAGAGGCCTGCAATCCCTCCTTTAGCCATGTATATTGAAGATCTCTTATAGCTCTCATGGTGCATGCAATCAATATAAGTAGGCTAATTACAACTTCAGAACATCTGAGTAGGCTAATTACTGATGATGGTTAAACATTATTGGCAAACATTTACATAATCTTTTTTATCTTTTTAATATTGCAGAATTTCCGGCTGTTTCGACAATGCCCGAAAGCTTCCGACAACTATTCATTATACAAAGTCTTTAAGACAGGTCAACAATATGAAGACCGATAAAAATATAATTTCAAGTAAGTATCAGCCATTTATTACATTTTATCGACAGTTGAACCATAGATCCTTGGTTGAACTAACGATGATGTTGCGGCGGCAACAGATAATCAGACGATGGTATGTCCTTATGACCTCTGCATGAACTCATCAAGCATTATCGTTCACCTACAGGGAGTCTCAAAAAATTACAACGCACCTTTAGATGAACACAACTTCCTAGATAAATGTCGGAATAGAACCAATTTCCAACGAGAAAATGAAGTCAAATTCGTTTGCTATAATGTGAAGAAACCCACGTTAATTGATAAGTTTAAGTAATTTCGGAGAAACGAGCGAAAATGTCCATCCAGTTTGTATGTATTATGCAGATTTTCATTTGGGCGGCACTTACTCATTCTCTTTCGAATGAGCCAGCACTGTTGACTACTTTGATAAATGCATTTCTTCATATCATTAGAGTTTTAAGTAATATCGATCGTGACAATAATAACAACCACAGAACAAAAGTTATACAACTAACTGTTTAAGGAGAGAGATAACGATTGACTCTTTTAATCTAGTAATAATTCTAAATTCTCTTGAGAAATTGAATCAGATGGTTGAATTGGATATCAGTCTACGCATGTCTAATCTGGAGGTTTAATAAATACAAGAACGGGTGAATTAAACAAATAATAGCAATCTTAATTGATATACCGTATACTCCGAATCTCTGGATATTAGCAAACTTATATGGAAGTCTTCTTTGTCGTAACCGCTCGTGTTACGACCGCTTAAAGGTGCGCTGTATTTTTTGTGACACACCCAGTATGTTTTAGTCCATGTAGATTGAACTTCTTAACTACCGAGTCTAAGCTTCTTGCCTCAGAATGTAGAGAGGTCTCAATCAGCACTTGTTTGCAATCAGAATAAGAACGGAATAACTTTACTGTTTGGTTCAATGAAATGTCACAGTGACTAGTATAGTAGTTACTACTATACTAGTCACTGTGACATTTCATTGAGTGCTCAACGAAAGAAAGTCATACACTTTGTCTAGTTCCTATGAGTGTCTTCCGATTATTTTTTGTCCAAACATCATTTAGACTAGCGGGCACCCGCTAGAAGATTTCACGGGGAGGTAAGTAAACAAAGCGTAAGAAAACAATAATCCGACTATCGGTTCTTTTGATAATCCAGGTATACATGTGCCTTGATCCAGATAGACCCTTTGTGTTTTTAATAATCCAGATACCCAGGTACCTATGTACAGTTAGGCCTCCCACGTGACCTGAAATGCAGGAACCCATTGTCCCATTATATCCAGGGACACTATAGGCTGAAGCCCTACCCCTAATCCAGTTACCACAGGTGCCCTTAATAATGCACAGGATACCACATAATCCAGGTACTGCATGTGCTGTTATATCGAGATACCCTGGTGCCCTTACTTATCATATTCAAGTAAATGAAATGCTGGTGCCGAATATAGCCGGCAGTTAGTCATATCCAATTAGGCAGAGGTGAGTAATATTAAAGCGTTATAAATGTTTATATAAATATCAAGAGCATGTCCTTAATTAAGAGTATCTGGATTGCCTTGTGGGTACCCCATGTGACCTTTAATCCAGCAAGTATACCTACCCCCATGTGCAGTGGCGGCACTACGGTGGGTGGGGGAATGCCAGAGCAGAGGGGGCATTCCACCAGTCGTGACCCCAGTTACCCCAGTCAGCAAAAGTCCCTATCCATTTTGTACCCCAAATAATAAAAAAGTTGAATCTTATTGTCAAAACTCAAAGTTACTTAAAATTAGCTTTAAATTGTCTCCCCCCCCCCCCCCCCCACCCCGATTTTTGTATTGACACCCACCCCGTTTGCCCATTAAAATGTTAATGCTGGTGCCGCCACTGTCCATGTGCACATAATGTAGCCAGGTAATTCAGTAAAGGCCTACGTTCTGAGCGTTATAGTGGGTTCTAGTTTTATTGTTGGTCATTAGTTTATTGGTCGGCGGAGTCTATCGTCAAGATCACTTGTACCATTCCATACTTGTACTTGAGCACTACACTGCAAAAACACCGGTGTTAAAAATAACACCAATGGTGTTGTGAGAGGTCCACACCAACACCGGTGTACCGGTGTTAAATTCTTGGTGTTATATCAACACCATGTAGTGTCATTTTAACACTGCAAGTGTGACGAATAACACTGTAAGTGTTAATGTAACACCAAGATAGTGTTGAAATAACACTAATTGGTGTGGACCTCTCAGAACACCGAACAGTGTTATTTTTAACACTGGTGTTTTTGCAGTGTATGTCATCATTGTCATGTGTGCCATCCGGGATTTTTCGGCCTATTTACATTAAATCCATTATTCCTCCTAAACGTATATTATATCGTCCCTTTGTCATGTTTGTTGTGTTCTAAATAAGGCCTCCCGAGATACTACCTACACCCTTAAAATCCAGTTATCACAGGTGGCCCACCCGCGCATAGTATATCCAGGTAATTCGAGACTGTCTGCGTTTTATGACGATGAACCCGGTAATCCAGATACCACGGGTGCCCTTAATAATCCAGATACCCAGGGCCGTCAGAAGGGGGTGCGTTGGGTGCGGACGCACCCCCCTTGAAAATCTCTTCTTCTTTGTTTCCCCTTTTTTAGGGTAACATGTTGTTTTATGAATGGAAAATGGGGTCAACGATGGCAAGATACATGAAAATTGTGTCCTAAATTCGCTGTAATGCTCAGAGATTCCGGAGGCGAGCCCCCTGGACCCCCTGGACCCCACCCGTTATTGGCTTCGCGCCAGAGGCGCTCGCGGCATCGCGCCAAGCTTCGGCGCTCGCATCGTCAGCGTGCTGCAGCACTAACACTCTGACGTCATACTACTACTTCCGGTAAAAAATCGTGAAAACGCACCCCCCCCCCCCCCCCTTTCCGGTAAAAAATCGTGAAAACGCACCCCCCCCCCCCCCCCCCTTCCGGTAAAAAATCGTGAAACGCACCCCCCTTGGGCAAAAGTTGCTGACGGCCCTGGATACCCTATAATAATCATGATACCGCACGTTCCGTACATGCAGATAACCAATGTGCCCTTACTAAATCCAGATTATCAAGTAAGGGAAGTGCGGAGGGAGGGGAGGTGGCTTAGGCCTATAGGGTATAACTCTCTGTCAAACAGCCTGTGGGAAACACGAAAGCCAGTTCCTGAACCGTTTGATGTGGTCTCTCCCCCAATCATGATATATTCATGTTTAGAATAGATCATTGTATAGGGAGCACAGCACCAAGACGCTCTCCATAGACTTTACTGTTAGGAAAGGCTTTCTTAAATGGCTCTAGTTTCTATATTAGTGCGTTTGGTTCAATGACATTTTGATATGTTTTACTCACAAGGGTATTCTACAACATATCTGAATATGAAGGTGACATTACCGTACACTTTTTTTGATATAAGCCGCCGCATAACAACGTAGTGATATGCCTACCTAAATTCGGTCTCCGGTCTGGATATTACCGCATGTGTAAATCGGTCCGTGAAATTAAAATTGACCTCAAATCACCTAGTTGAAATGTCAGAACATCAACTACACATTTCAAACACAACATATTAGTGAAAAATTATATCATAAACCGTCAAAAAATAACTCTCTTTCCCGCCAAATAGGAACTATTGTCGTACTCAACTTTGATTGATCGCGACGATAGCGTGTCATGATACCTATTTGGGTATGTGCTCCCTTATAGAGCACAAATTTGCTCAAAATCATTCAAAATTGATATCAACTTTTTCAGCGTGAAATTTTGAACAAACTAGCCAAATAAAATGACAATTGAACAATCCGTTTTTGAAATATGATCTGATCACGGAGGCCGCATCTTCCGTAAAATCACTATTATTTTCCGGTGTTTTACTCTAGACGCGGCACGCTTTGACTTGTTAGGCCTACACTCACGAAATTCAAACTTTTTGACTCAAATCCAACTGATTTTGATTTTGATCAGTCTCTGATTATGTCGACCTAACCCACCTATAACACATCAACTGAAATAACGTCGTGTTTTTGTTTAAAAAAGAGCAACCACACGCCCCCCCCCCCCTCTTGTTTTTTAAACCGGACAAAGTTGGCCTATGCCATAAATACACTGCCCAGTAGATATCAAAACGCATAGATTTGGGTGAAACCCGACTTTTATTTATTGCATTGTGTAATACACCTACACCGGATCGGAGCACGCAGGAGATCGGGAACCTGGTGCTATAGGGGAGCACAGCACCAAGACGCTCTCCACAGACTTTACTGTTAGGAAAGGCTTTCTTAAATGGCTCTAGTTTCTATATTAGTGCGTTTGGTTCAATGAAATTTTGATATGTTTAACTCACAAGGGTATTCTACAACATATCTGAATATGAAGGTAACATTACCGTGTATTTTTGTGTTGATATAAGCCGGCGCATAACAACGTAGTGATATGCCTACCTAAATTCGGTCTCCGGTCTGGATATTACCGCATGTGTAAATCGGTCCGTGAAATTAAAATTGACCTCAAATCACCTAGTTGAAATGTCAGAACATCAACTACACATTTCAAACACAACATATTAGTGAAAAAAATATATCATAAACCGTCAAAAAATAACTCTCTTTCCCGCCAAATAGGAACTATTGTCGTACTCAACTTTGATAGATCGCGACGAAGCGTGTCGTGATACCTATTTGGGTATGTGCTCCCTATATAACATGTTCAAGTCAAAACATTCATATTTATAAAAGCGGAAGCATGGTTTACTGCATCAAATGGGGTTACCCGCATGGGTGACTCCATTAAATGGGGTTACCCGCATGCAGTCAGGGCAAATGTCCAAAAACGGCAACCTGTCGAATCTGGCAGCATACTGCCGGATCTGGCAATATTGCTTTTTTTGCCATTGCTAGCTGCTCTATGCGCCCGATACGAAAAGAAAATAATTCCCTAAGTTTTGACCAAAGCTCATAAATTTTGACAGTGAGGTTTTATATGTTTTAAAGCAAAATGCTTAATTAATTAATTTAGTCATAATTAATTATTTTTGTGAATTAAGAACCTACTTCTGCATGTTCAGTAAGGTCGTTTTATAATTTAATAAGTCAAAATGATAACCAATTATCATATAACATAAATTCCCTAAGTTTTGACCAAAGCTCATAAATTTTGACAGTGAGGTTTTATATGTTTTAAAGCAAAATGCTTAATTAATTAATTTAGTCATAATTAATTATTTTTGTGAATTAAGAACCTACTTCTGCATGTTCAGTAAGGTCGTTTTATAATTTAATAAGTCAAAATGATAACTAATTATCATATAACATAAATTGCAAAATTTGTGGTATTTATTTTCGTGACTTAGAGCCAGCAATATGTTCGCGAATTTAAATAGATCGCAAAATTAAGTCGTTTTTTGCCTCTAGCGTCTTTATTTTAAGTTGGGGGATCAAATAAGTTGATGAATTATGATGAGAAAATAATTCCCTAAGTTTTGACCAAAGCTCATAAATTTTGACAGTGAGGTTTTATATGTTTTAAAGCAAAATGCTTAATTAATTAATTTAGTCATAATTAATTATACTTTTGGTCAAAAATGGTCTTAAGATATTTTATTTTGATATTTTATTTTAAAACATTGATGTATAAGTCATGTTTGAATAAAGAAGAATAAAAATAAGTATTGAAAGGTTGTTTAAGAGGCAATTGATAATTAATCAGTTCTTAATTAATTAATTAATTAATCATTTATGAAAAGTATATGGAATTCCAGATCAAACTTCAAAAAAGTATGGAATTCCAGATCAAACTTCAAAAAAAGTATGGAATTCCAGATCAAACTTCAAAAAAGTATGGAATTGGTGGGGAAAATTCTGGAATTCCGATGTCCTCTATTATAGGGGTTATATGCTATGAGAACTACATCATCAGCCCAAAAAGACATCCTGTTTGCACATTACATGTACGATCCCCCACCCCTTCTTTCCTTATGAGCCTAGCTAATTCATTTATGTAAATGCAGAATAAAATTGGTGGTCAGAACCCGTTTTTCCCGATTTTGCACATGAACCGTCCATGCGTTGCATTTGCGCATCGTACTGACGTCATCAAAGTTTTGCCTTTGACTTGATAACAATGATTACTCAGGGAAATCTTCGTCATAAGGGGGATAAAAAGTGTACGTATGATTTTTATAGAAATAATAGGCATATACGACGGGTATTAAACAAATTATAAATATTTTAACCAGGTTCGTCGTCGGGGGTAGAAAAGAGACAATAATGGGAAAACGATCTCGCCCGGGAATCGAACCCAGGATCTGTTGATTGCTTGTCAATTGTCTTGTCCATTGGGCCACAAGACCTCGCATGGTAAAGCATCTGAAATTCAAACCTAAGCGATCTCGTTTCCCAGTCTCCTACCACAAGTATTACCTGAAGTAGCTCGGGCCTATACAAGTGTAAAAATAAAGTGCCGTCTTCCCTGTAGAGGGAAAATACATAGAAATAATAGGCATATACGACGGGTATTAAACAAATTATAAATATTTTAACCAGGTTCGCCGTCGGGGGTAGAAAAGAGACAATAATTGGAAAACGATCTCGCCCGGGAATCGAACCCAGGATCTGTTGATTGCTTGTCAACTGCCTTGTCCATTGGGCCACAAGACCTCGCACGGTAAAGCATCTGAAATTCAAACCTAAGCGATCTCGTTTCCAGTCTCCTGCCACAAGTATTACCCGGAGTAGCTCGGGCCTATACAAGTGGGTACTTTTTCCCGACACAAAATGTACCCACTATGGGTGGCGGGTGGCGGGTGCTATTTCCTGCATAAAACATAAGATATTTCGGAGAATAAACACCATGCACATGATGTAGGGAAAACTTGCACACAACGCATATGCGCAAGGCATAAGGTGGTTTATTGCTAAATTGGAAAAAACGGGTTCTTACCACGCTCTGTTGAAAGCTTTGTATTTCAAAGAGTTGCCATTTGATTAGTCTCACATTATAACCAATTAAGGTCAGGTATATGTACCCTAATATCCTTAAATATGAAGCAGCTACATTTTCAACTTTTTAAGTTACAAGCTCTGCAGATTTTGGACCCAGTTTTTTGGGACACGCTGTACTTGTTAGGGAATTAAATGTTACAATGGCGGGAAATTTGAAAGACAAGTTTATGGCATGCATTAAGTGCAACATTGGAAACTGAATCATTTGTTATTCAAATGGCCACTGCTTCATCAATATTGGTGCTATTGTGTCAAATAAGGTGTCAAAATGCGCAGGAATTTTTTTTGGGGTTTTTTCTCTTCCATATTTCGATTAAGGGACTTAGGAATTAAACACAGGGTGTCTCGAAAAAAGTGGTTACTATATTTGTGTGCAGTGTTTACATGCGTTAACAGTGTTAATATTGGCGCTTGGTTTATAATGCTGATTCTTGTCAATTTTCAGTGCCCAGAGACCATGATGTTTATAGTACTGAAATGACATGATAAAAATGACCCACATGTTTGAACTTTTCCGTATAAGTTTATTTTATTGACACATGTCACGGTTCAGAGCATGTATGTATTGAATGCCCCTCGTACATCATGCATATCACATGCATCTGTATGAATGTCACATGATTATGAATCAGTATGACTTACAGCACGAGGCAGCGTAGCTGCCGAGTGCTATAAGGAATTAATAGCACGCATCGACAGTGACTATTTTATTGATGATATATGTGGCAGAGCTCTACCCCACACACCAGATACACACCACTTTCACAGTAGGACACCTCTTACTCACCCAGACTTAGACAATCATCTACTAAACACACACACACCAAGTTGGCTAATAATTGCAGTGCTGTAATTAATCAGGTTATTTACGATGTCAAATTTACAGCATTCTGAAGCTGTACAATAAGTGAAATTTGTGGAATTCTGGATTGACTGTGTATGTGCTATTAAGATTATTTCGAGCATTACTATACATGTATTACGCCATTAATTGGTGCATTATTGAGTGTTTTGTATGTGTTACGCCATTTAGGGGTATCAACATAGTGTTCTGGTTTACGCCATTTAGGGTCCATTTCAGAGGTGCTTGGACGCATGTGTACCCGATTGGTATGTTCACTGCCCCCCCCCCCCGGATATGGTTGCGCTGATAAACTATCTGTGCATGCATAAAAACATCTGTGTTTTAATTCACATTAATTCTAAATTGTAAACACAAACCATAAACTTTGAATCTCATATGCATCATGCATTGTTTATGCGTGGAAGTATGGCACTATTAGGTTTATATTGGCATTTTAAATGCATCATCATTTTAGAAATCTATCCAGTCAGACGACAATGGCCACGCGAATCATAAATTTTGAATTCGTATTGCCCCCCCCCCCCCCCCTTGAAATATCCCCGTCGGTAAACTTGAGCTTCCGTCGGTAGATTTGCGATTTATACCATCACCTACCTCCCCCCCCCCCCCCCCCCACCCCCACTTATCAAGATTTCAGCTGCTGACGGGAAAAAAATGGGTAACTTCTACGGTTTTTTGTCGGTACATCATGCCTTTCGTCGGTCACAACTATACCGTGCCCCCCGCCCCCTCCCCCCCCCCCCCCCCCCCCCACACAGTTTCAAAAAGCTGGGTTCACCAGTGGGTATGCAACTGCAAGATTTGTGAACAAGTTCTTGCCAAAACGAACTTTTATCCATAACCTTTCATAATCATCATGTTTTGAATTAAATAAGTCATCGTCGAAAATATCATTGTATACATCCGATCTACACGGAGTAAATATATTTGGAAACCTCTACAAGGATACCAGATATGTAAATACCAAGTGATATTATTCAGGGTGTGAATTAATTATACAGGGTGTAACGTAAGAACAACTTTTTTTCTAGTTTTGGTATCCCCAGGTGATTTGTTTTGCTAAAGTATTACATTAAAAACAAGTAGTATAGTAAGAAGCAGGATATCGGGCTTTCAGGGGGGAAAAGTAAATCGACCAAAATAGACTGAATAGACTAACATGGTACATGGTTTAGGCATGACGGAAAACCAGTTCCGTTACAATATTGTATGGTATCACCTCAAGAATAATGTTTCACATGAAAAACATTGATTATTATAACATGGTTGAGTAACGTATTTTTTTCTTCTGTTTTCACACATTACTAGAACTGCACCAGTTGAAGTTGAAACGAAAGGCCATCAAAACAAGATTACGAGTATGCCCCATACAGAGAAGACAGGTAAGAATCTACAGTGGGAGTCAAAAATATGAAAAAAACAATCACTGACATTCATCTTTGCTATCAAGATATGTGTATGTTTTAATAAAATAACCCTTTTTGGCAACTGTCCATGAAATCCTTTAAAGTATCCATCAAAGTTTGAAGAGCAAGTATAGGGGAATATGGGGCAACTGGTCCATGGGACAAGTGGTCCAAAATGAAGGTTTTTGTAATGGTATGGGCATATTGCTTTCTTTTGAACAGTACGACTTATGCTGCAACTTACCTTCTGCATGCCAAAACATTTGCAACTTTAGGGTATTTTTACATGTGATATTTTGCAGATCTTTGAAGCCACCTCCTTTAGTGACAGATAGTTATGTATGTCCGATTAATGAAGATGAGTTTAGATCATGTTTAATGTACTTTATATGATTGATAAATATGCAACTAGACCAGGCTAAAAATGAGCTAGGTATCACTTGGAGGCGTTCTTTATCTCATGTGTTTTTCCTAGACCAACATTTCATGAGGAATACGAATATCTTGGGTAAACAGCCCAAATCCTGAACGCACCCCCTAATAGTGGGTTCTTTTAGGGGAGGGGGGGGGGGGGGGGGGGGCGGGTCCAAAAATCAGAAAAATACCGTATGTTACACTTAAACTCTAATAATGTATGATCAGAGTATAGTTTTAACAATGGGATGTATGTGTTAGACCACTAGAAACTCATATTTAGTATTTTTGCTTTGATAACATACTTAAAACCCAAATGGCGGCCAAATTATTTGCCCAAAATGATCAAGAAGTTAGGATTCGCCGAACAGTCTCCAAAATGAGTGCATTTATTAAAATACACGTGTAACTCCTGATAGCAAGGGGCGATTCCAGTGATTCGAGTTTTAGATGAGTGGAAGAATATGTAACCAAAAAAAAGTTATACAATTGCAATTTCATTTTTAACCCAATATTAAAATGTAACATGCAATGTCAAAATAATTTACACTATGTGTTAACTGATGTGTGACTACCAGAAGAGTTGTATTTGGCCTTATTGGTCTAGAAATTGGGTTGGGCCGCTTTCAGCATATAATTCAATCTTGTTTGTTAAATTTAATGGTTAGGGTATCGTGCAAGGATAATAACGAGAAATACATAATTCTTTTTCTAGTAGTTTTATTTCATTTCAATAAATAAATTCATGAATTGTAATTAATAGATAATAATATCTTGATCAATTTCGTTGATTCCATAATAATTGAAATGGCTCATTATTCCTCATGACATGGTACCTACCCTGAAACCACCATAGACGAGATAGGGAGCCAATCTGGTTCAACATATTATTATAATATTGTGTGGGGAGGGGGCGATAGCGGGGGCGATAGCCTCTGAGGAAAACCATTCACTAAGATAATACAAAATATAGTTGTTTGCATCAAACATTTAAATATCAAACTGGTAACACTACATATATATTATACAACATATAATGTCAGTGTATGGACTAACTATTTGTATATGTCGTGTTCGTTTTACTGCTTTTTATTCACGAAGATTCCTGTCTTTTTAGTGCCATATGAAAAAAGAAGTTATTTGTGTGTGGAATTCTAACAAAGGGTTGGGCTATGTCAAGTTTCATTTTAAATTGCCTGTCTATATTTGTTCATCGAGATATGCACGTAGGCCTGTCATCAGATTGTACACCGGCAACATCAGTATTCTTTAGTGGGAAACATTGCGTTTAGGAGATTTAGATTTGTTGTAATTTTACGTCATTTAAAAAATAAAATATGAAGAAAAAAAGAGAAATAAATCCCCACTGACCGACCCGACCTGAGAGGTCCGTTTGCCCATACAACAGGGGTTTCTTTTTAAACTTTTTGTCACCCTATATATGTATTTGGCGGCTCGTGCTAGGACATGTAGAATGGGTATGAAATCTGAAAGTGCATGCAGTTCGTAATTATGCTGAAAATGTACATTATTTATCATAGTTTAGTGTTTGGATAAAAAAGAGAGTAAACATTCAGGTTATAAATGGGCTTTTAACTCTTAAAATATATGTCCTACCTAAAATATTAATAAAGTTGTTGAGAAATGTATCTTCTTTAATATGAGATATTGCACGCTAGGGTGGGTTGAATATTGAAGAGATGACAATCCAAAATGCATAGTAAAGTCACAATTTCATTTTCACATTTTTAAACTTTTCAACACGGGGAGAGTATAACAGGTAGCGTGCGTGTAGCGTATTGATCCATCGGAACAATACGGCCTGCGCACGTATCCCCAAGTGCACTACCGGTAATCGGTAATTGCAAGCCTTAAAGGCTGGCTCACACTATGACGAATAGGGAGGGGGGGGTACCGCAAGCTAAACTGCTCACAAAAAGTTAGGCAACTTTTTTAAATCAAGTATAGTTTTATTATGTGGTACCCTCTTGTATTATGTTGCATATCAATGGAAAGCTGAAGTGTTCTTCTTTAAAATGATACCAAATGTGCAATGATGACATGTCGCTGGACTTGGCCACATTAATGAGAATGAGACAAAGTCACAAATCAAATGTGCCAAAATTAGCAATTTTGTGTTACTGTGTGAACAAACAAATTGACACTGTAATGAAAACAAGCAAGACATCTCAATCTTAAAACGTTTACCGTGTCTTAGACATTTTTACAAGTTGTAGGCCTAAACCTTCCATCACTTACCTTCATGACCTTCCAGCCGTTAACCTAGTCTTGCAAATACCCAAACAATGATTTCTAAAGAGATGAGTGTTGGGGTGTGTGTGTTGTGCTCACTGGTGCAAATCTTTGTGTAAACCATTCATGGTTCTCAAGCATGACCGGTTTGATTATTGATCATTACCTATTGACTGTTTAGCACAGATAAAGGTAATTTTGGCACATTTGATTTGTGACTTTGTCTCATTCTCATTCATGTGGCCAAGTTCAACAACATGTAATCATTGCAAATGTGGTATCATTTTAAAGAGGAACACTTCAGCATTCCATTGATATATAACATATACAAAGAGGGTAATAAATAATAAAAATATACTTGATTAAAAAAAGTTTCCTAACTTTTTGTGAGCAGTTTATTTTAATTTCCCGCCAATCATCGTGTGTTGCCTTCAATTGTCGCTGACGAATCCGCTAGCGATCGCAGACGGCCGAAATTATCAGTCGAGTCCGTCGGCAAATTTTCAGCATGTTGAAAATGTTGTGGCGGCAAACAAATACGTCGTGATTCCGTTCAGGTTTCCTTGACGTTTTGAGGTAGTCACAATTTCGTTGGTAGTCGTTGTCAACGACCATTGACGACAAAACAACGGCAAGTGACGTCACATCGTGAACCTTGACGACACGTTGCGGAAAGTAACGAAATTGAAACGACCTTGGTGCGACAATGGCTTGCGAATTTTGTCCGGAGGGTGACGGGTGATGACTGTTGATGGCGGATCGTTTGCGAGTACCTACGGCACTGCAACGGTGGTCCACGATTTTAAACTTTTTGTGCGATTTTTGACGTTTTTTGACGTCAGTTCGATTTCAATATAGACTGTCCGTCAAAGCTGTTTCATCATCATGGAGGACGGGGCTAGGGTCAGGCTACAATATGCCTTGGACGCAACCCACCGTCAGCCGCCGTTTCTTGCCGCCAGCCAATCCGCTGCCAGTGGCTGCTGACTGGACACCACCCGAGTTAAGCAATTAAAATTGCTTAACTCGGGTGGTGTCCCCGATCTACGATGTCTCTCCACGCTTTTCGGTCATTTATGTTATGTCAGAGCAGGTCTTCCCGGCTTTCTTTTGCCATGCTTGGGGTTCAGTGCACCAGTTTGGAGACTGGCTCTTCACTTAACAGTGGCCAGCAAACCTTGTTCGTCTCTTCTGAATCTTCTGGCTTATTTTGAGAAGATCACCATACAATTGGGTATTTGGTATGTGTTGTTTCCAGTTGACATTGAGTACTGCTCTCAGCATTCTGGTGTAGCAGGCATCAAGCTCTTTCTGTAACTTGGGAGTGATGGTCCAAGCTTCGCAACCATATAACAGAACCGACTCTACTTTGCAGAGGCAAATAGGCGAAGTTTGAATTTCCGAGAGAGAGTTGACTTCAATATGTTGGTTATTTTACTACATGCTATCCATGCTGCTGCTTTACGTTGTTTAATGTCCTTTGCTGTACTTTCCATCCAGGCACCAAGATATTGAAATTATTGGACATTATTAGGCGTTGAAAAACTTATTTTTTCAATTGATAAACCAAGTTTTTCGAAATATTTTACATTCCGCGTTGAAAAACCAAGTTTTTCGATCGATTTTCAAAATGATAAACCAAGTTTTTCGAATTATTGGACATTAGGCGTCGAAAAACTGGGTTTTTCAATTGATAATCTAATTTTTTCGAGAAAAACTTGGATTTTCAATCGATAAACCAAGTTTTTCGGCGAAAAACTTGTTTTTTTTAAAGTTTTTTAAGTTTGTCCAATAATTCGAAAAACTTGATTTATCAATTTGATAAACTAAGTGTTTTCTAATTATTTTACGTTCCGCGTTGAAAAACTCGATTGAAAAACCAAGTTTATCTAAGTGTAATATCCAATAATTCGAAAAACTTGGTTTTTCGATCGAAAAACTTGTTTTATCATTTTGATAAACCAAGTGTATCTAATCTACGTGGATCTACGTTCCGCGTTGAAAAAGTTGGTTTTTCAATCGAAAAACCAAGATTTTCTCAAGCCAATTGAAAATCTTGGTTTTTCAAATCGATAATCTTGGTTTTTCAATTGAAAAAACAAGTTTTTCAACGCAGAACGTAAAATAATTAGATAAACTTGGTTTATCAAAATGATAAGTTTTTCGAATTATTGGACATTAGGCGTTGAAAAACTTATTTTTTCAATTGATAAACCAAGTTTTTCGAAATATTTTACATTCCGCGTTGAAAAACCAAGTTTTTCGATCAAAAAACTTGGTTTTTCAAAATGATAAACCAAGTTTTTCGAATTATTGGACATTAGGCGTCGAAAAACTTGGTTTTTTAAGTTACTGGACATTGGGCCATATTGATAAACTTGGTTTTTCGATCGAAAATCAAGTTTATCAAAGTGTAATGTCCAATAATTCGAAAAACTTGGTTTATCAATTTGATAAACTAAGTTTTTCTAATTATTTTACGTTCCGCGTTGAAAAACTTGGTTTCTCGATTGAAAAACCAAGTTTATCTAAGTGTAATATCCAATAATTCGAAAAACTTGGTTTTTCGATCAAAAAACTTGTTTTATCATTTTGATAAACCAAGTTTATCTAATTAATTTACGTTCCGCGTTGAAAAAGTTGGTTTTTCAATCGAAAGGGTTAGCCTAGGGGTGGTGGGAAGGGTGTTTGTGGTGGGGGAGATGTTTTGTGGTGGAGGGTTTTTGTGAATGGGAGGGGAGGGTGTTGTGGTGGGGAAGGGGTGGGGGATTGTGATGGTAAAGGAGATGTGGTAGCATGGGGGTGGGGCGGGGTTTTGTGAGTAGGAGGGGATGGGTTTGTGGTGGGGATGGGAAGGGGATGGGGTTTGGGATGGGGGATTGTGATGGGGAGGGGGTTATGGATGCATGGGGTGGGGAGGGTATGCCTATGGGTGGGGTGGGTAGAGTGTTTGTGGTTGGAGAGGGGTTTTGTATTGGGGAGGGTGTGGTGGGGAAGGGGGATGGTGGCGTGGATGCATGGGGTGGGGAAGGGTTGGCCTAGGGGTGAGGTGGGAAGGGTGTTTGTAGTGGGGGAGGGGTTTTGTGGTGGAAGGTTATTGTGAATGGGAGGGGAGGGGTTGTGGTGGGGAGGGGGTTGTGGTGGGGAAGGGGTGGGGGATTGTGAATTGGAGGGAGTGGTTTGTGGTGGAGAAGGGGAGGGGGTTTGGGGTGGGGATTGTGATGGGGGAGGATGGTTGTGGTGGCGTGGATGCATGGGGTGGGGAGGGTAGAGTGTTTGTGGTTGGAGAGGGTATTTGTGTTGGTGGAGGCGTTTTGTGAAGGGGAGGGGAGGGGTTTGTAGTGGGGATGGGAAGGGGATGGGTTTGTGGTGGGGATGGGAAGGGGAGAGGGTCTGTGGTGGCGAGGGTGTTTGTGGTGGGGAGGAGTTTTGTGGTGGGTGTTTGGGGTGGGGAGGGGGTTTGTGGTAGGGAGGGGAGGTGGTAGGGTTGGTGGTGGTTTAGACGGAGAGGGGAGGTGCAGGGGGCAAAGTGGGGAGATGTGGTTGGTTTCTGGTGGGGTGGGATGGTAGGGGTTTGTAATGAAGGTGGTAGGGGTTTGTGATGGGGAAGGGGATTAAGTGCTTGGGTGGGGGTTTTTTGGCCAAACATTACTGACATTTAATCTATTTTCCAATAAAACATTTCAAAATAGTTAGATTTGTTTTCACATTAAATTAAAACGATTTCTTTAATTCACTTAAGATGTGAATGGGGATGTTTGAATATTAAATCACTTCATGACAGTTTCAAAATATGTTAGTGTATTTCCGAAAAGCAGAATTTTGGAAGGAAAAAAAACCTAAAGTTTTTCTGGAATTTAAAAAAAAATTAGGTTCGGTAAAATCAGTATTCATTTGCTTTAGTAAAAGCAAAAAAGACACAACTTTTTGTGTCAGTTTCAAAATTAGGGCCGGTAGTAAGAGGACAATCAAACCACCTCCCTGATCAAACCATTTATTGTGGCCTTATGTCTGGGACTGAATTGAATAAATTCAATTATTTGTGCTTCTGTAATTAAACATCTTGAAATATTATCAATTATTTATATCAAATTAATATCAACTTAGCGGGCATATTTGCCAGGGCTGGATAATTCGTCCACCTACAGGGACTGAGATGGGACTAGTCTTTATACTGCTATAGTACTACTAGTGCTAGTTTGCCAGGGCGTCCCCAGAGGGGTGTGTGTGTGTGGTGGGGAGGGGTGACCCCCTCCCCCATTCATCAAATCTGTCGGCAAAACCTGGCCCATTAATCAAATCTGTCGGTAAAATCATGGTAAACATGAGCTTCCGTCGGTCCATATGCGATATGCAATTGACGGAGCATGACGATATTCACAGCACATAGGACTGCTTCGGAACCACGTCACGTGATTTCTGACTTCTGAATCATTTCGCGTAGTCGGTTTGTGTTTGTATATGCTTTTGTGTTTGTACCCCGTTGCGTTGTACACATGCCGTAGCGTTGTACACATGTCGCGGTTTGCTTGAACTAATTTTCCAAGGCTGTTTTCATTGTGTGTTTGCATATGTTCTATTGGTATTTTGATGTAGAAACACAAATGAATGTACACAAAAAAACGACACGTCAATTTGATATACAATTATTAATCAAACGACACATAAAAACTCAAATTGATATACAAAAAAACGACATGTCAAACTCAAATTGATATACAAAAAAACGACATGTCAAACTCAAATTGATATACAAAAAAACGAAACGTAAAAACATAAATTGCTATACAACGACACATATAAACACAAATTGATATACAAAAAAATAGGTAAAAATACATATTAATGTACAAAAAACGATACATATAAACACAAATTGATATACAAAAAAACATGTATATAAAACACAAATTGATATTAAAAAAACAAACATATAAAACACAAATTGATATACAAATGTAAAACACAAATTGATATTTAAAAAAAAATGTAAAACACAAATTGATATACAAAAAAAAATGTAAAACACAAATTGATATGCAAAAACAATGTTAATTTTGACCCAAACGGCGTGCCATAATAACACTTAAAAAGTCTAGAATTATTTTGAAGCCATCTGGTTTAGCTAGAATAATAAAACATTGAAAGTAATTCGCGTGTAACGCGCAAAAATAGCTACTGTAACACTGAATTCCCAATGCCATCTTGTTAAGCTTGAATAAAACATTGAAATAAAATGGCTATTGTAACACTGAAAAGGTCTAGAAAAACGTTCACAATGCCATCTTGCTATTAAGCTTGACTAAAACAATGAAACTAATTCGCGTGTAGCCCGATAAAATGGCTATTGTAACACTGAAAAGGTTCAATAAACATTCCCAATGCCATCTTGTTAAAGGTGCATGTCATTCTAGTGCTAGTTATATATCAAATGAAAGCTTGTGACTTCTAGATTCCAAATTATGTGTTTTTAATTTTTTATAAACTTCTAGTAAGCCTCTATGCCTTTTCAAAGTTTTCATCCACTCCAACCTCTCTAAAAAAAGATTGAGTGACCTTGCAAATCCACAGGGTGGTGATGACATCATCTCCTGAACACCACCTTACACTACCAGCACAGACAGCCCCATGCACTTCCTTGCACACACTGCATGGAGTGTCAATACATGCAATGTACTGGTATAACATGCATGGACCACCACATAGCATAACATTTATATAATTCTACGATTTAATCATGGAATTATTTGTATTATATAAATTCTACCTGTATTTTAATATATTTTAAATAATCGTGTATAATATAGGCAATTCAATATGGGAAAAAATCACTATGGTCATTGCATTGTGGATAATACTAGGCGAGGAACAAAATACAGTTTTTGAATAGATGTATTAGTGTTTGTGAAAATCCTGTTTGAAGTTGTGTTATATTTGGCTTCGAAATTTGGGAAATTAGGATTATAACATTAAATAAATCCTAAAAAGCAAAAGGCTTAACTTTCTATTTTTTTTTTTTTATTGCACAGGTTTGGGGCAAGTCACTTTATATCAAAGGCAATTTTCACCAAGGGATATGGTATTTCCAAGAGAACATTTCCTATTTTGGTCTGATGTAGATGTAATTCCATTACCGAAAAGTAAATAAAGTTTTTCTACTGGACTTGTTCTTGCTGAATTATAATGTCATTGTAAATTCTCATCCTTCCCTAACCTACTAAGATTCTCAAACATCAACTTCAGCAATATCTATACGTGTTCTTATCAAAACAGTGCACTGAATTACATTTGGTAACAGAATTACATTAAGTTCACAATTACAACTTTAGCTTTCTGAAGATATAAAGAAACTATCTAGTAATCTCACTTTACATATTGTTAAACAATCAATCACAGATATGTTTGTTAGGTTATTATTTACTTAAGTCCAATTTTAAACAAATTGGTCCAATAGTTTGATATGGGTGTTTTTATGTTTTTCCTCCATTTTCTGGTTTTTAAAACAAACACAAATCATCTTTGTGAGCTTAGTTTGCATACAGGGATTTCCATTTTAGTTTATAATAGTGGAAGACTTGGAAGTCATGCTGAATGTTAACACACTCATTCAGATAACATGGATAATCTGATATTCAAACAATTTACAATGATCTGGTAAATTTATTCACAATTTCGTAATTCCGGGTTTCATTAACAATGAAATTGTTTGCATAATGATTATGTTATAAAATTGAATCCTACATATTAATAGTATTTTTAATTCAAACATCACACACTTGTACGGTATTCCATACTTTCACTATGCATTATATCACGGTTTGTTCACATTGTTATCAGGGGTGTGTACGGGGTGTGTGTACAGGAGCTGATGTCATCAGCTTGTGCTGTAATATGATCCGGTGAATTTGTTAGATATGAAGGAGGCCCTCTAGAGGTTAAAAGATTGGTGATTTTGATTCTTTTTTACTGATTTTCTGGCACACAGGGTTTCGGGGGAAAATCAGAAAAATATATTTTGAAATCTAGAGATCACCAGCTTTCCATTGATATATAATGATCCATAGAATAACAGCCACCTTTAAGCATGAATAATAAGACATGAAACTGATTCACGAGCTATTTGCTTTTTTATCACGAAGATGTTCCAAAAAATGTTCCCAAAGCCATCTTGTTAAGCTTGAATAATAAAACATTGAAACTAATTCGCCTGTGGCGCGCAGAACAATGTTATTGTAAGAATGTTAATGTATTATATGGTCCAGAAAAATATTCTTAAAGCCGTCTCGTTAAGTTTGAATCATAAACATTGAAACTATTTTTGTAATTTTAACACTAAAATGGTCCAGAAAACCTTCTTGAAGCCATCTTGTTAACCAATTCGCGCGCAGCGTGCCAAAAATTGGCTATTTAAACATTTATACTGATGACATACTAAGGTCGCTTTGCGATCCGGGTCGCTCGTGATGACGTAATTTACGTCATGTGTTGTTCAATCGGTGACCTCACGCGACTTTCCAAAAGTTACGACAGGTCGCATCAAGTCGCTATGACTTTAATCCAACTCGTGCGGGATTGGTCGCCTCGACCTATCGAGTTGCTGTAAGCGATTTGTACCAACATAGTCCGCTCGAGTGACCTAAGATTGCCACAACCTGCGACTGGTTAGTATGCAATAATCATAAAAAGGTCCAGAAAAACGTTTCTGAAGCTATCTTGTTAATAATAAGATTGAATAATCAAATATTGAAACTAATTCGCGCGTAGCCCCGCCAAACTTTGCTATTTTTTTTGTTTATATTTTTAAAATAAGTCTCTTTTAAAAACAAAGCAAATATACCTGAATCAACTGAAAGTAAAATACAGTTACAAAAGACCACTTTGAAAAGTTCAACATAGTAAGTATAACTGGGGAGTGTGTTGGCGCAGCGGTAGTTCCCTCGCCTTGCACCAATGAATTCCGGGTTCGATTCCGTGCACGACCGGGCTTTATGTGCATTTGGTTTATCACGATCCATGCACGCTATCGCAGTGTTTCTCCAATATCTCCGGTTTCCTCCTGCTTTCAAAATTGGTGATCAATTATTTCGGTTATCAAAAACTTCCTTAAACTTCCTTCATCCAATGGAATTTGGGGAGCTGCACTGACAAATGGTAGATGTTACAATCTAAGTGCGGAAAGGTTTGCGCCTGAATTGGCAGCACCCTGGTGCGATCTGATTATGATGATTCACCAGTGACATCGAAATTACAGCGCTTTGATCAATCTTGGGAAGGCGCTATATAAATTCATATAATTAGTAGTAGTAGTAGTAGTAGTAGTATTAGTAATAGTATAAAAGAGAAGAATCAATCATTTTGACATAAGAAGAGACTATTACAAAAGACGAATTCCAGTTTTAAAGGTCAACGTCGTTAGCAAAAAAGAACTTGATTTATTTGAAGTATTTTTTGAAAGAAACCAAATATGGCTATACCTGAATCACCTGAAAGTAAAATACAGTTATAAATTACCACTTTGAGTTTAAAAGTTCAACATCATGAAAGATTTGTATGAAAGTGTGTATGAAAGAGAACAATCAATCATTTTGAATAAAGTAAGAGACTATTACAAAAGACAAATTCCAGTTTTAAAGGTCAACGTCGTTAGCTAAAGAGAACAAAATTAATCATCAAATATCAAGTATTTGTTTACAAGCAAAGACTTGTTGAAGAAGTCAACAGCAATGTACACGCTACCCTTTTACATATTTTTTTGTGAATTAAAATTTTAACCGAGGCACCCGATTTGTGTTAAACCACGGTGCAACTGAAACATCCCTAAAAGAAATACACTTGTATCCTTAATTCAATATCGAAAACCAGAGATAAACACTTTCCAGGCGGCAGGTATTTGCAGACGACATGAAATGTCACAAAATGTTCCCGCTTAAATCATTGAAAGAGACCAATGAGAAAGTAATTTGGCGCTTTTGGACTCTATACTTCTCCCGCACGTGAAAGCAATTATCACGATAATATATACAGGGTGTCCCTAAAAAAATTGTTCACATGTTTGCGCAACTTGTTGACCACGGAGTCCAAATGTTTGGTGTAATATGTTTATCACACGGAAAGGGAAAACACTCAGCTTTCAGATGCCGTTTATTTTATCTGATTGGGATTTTTCAATCCTGAGATATGGACAATTGAGCTACCCAGTATCGATGTTGTGCCACTTTACAGTTTCAAAGGTTTACTCCTAAGATACAACTTCCACTTGAACGATTGCCCTTCACCAGTGTTATGCAAAAAAACATTTTTGTATTGAGATTGAATAGGTTTAAATAATAGAATGAGTGCCTGTGTATCCAAGTAGAACTGAATATAAAGATGTTTGTTACATGATTCGAACCAGTTTCAAAACAAGACAGACGTCCCAATGGCTGGGTGCGGCCTCAATTTTCAATAGACATGATAGAAGAGGGTGTTCATGGTCTTAAAATATCACGAAACGAGAAGTCCAGCAGAAGAGTCACTAGAGAGTTTGCTATTCATTTCTCAAACACTCACGTACCATCTAGGAATACACCTATATAACAAGACTAGGCACGCCTAGTAGAGCTGGTCGGATATTTGAATGTTAACACTTTCCACGCGGCAGGCGGCTGCAGACGACATTCCAAAATTTCACAAAATGTTTAAAAAATGTCAAAATTATTGAATTTCATTACCATATTTGGAATCACCATGTGAAATGGATTGAAATAAGTACAAACATGCATATTATTGGTTCAGTAATCCTTGAGATAAACTTTGAAAATTGGGAAAGGTTTCTGAAAAATCTGTTTTGTGTATGGTAAAACTAATAGCCGCGTGGAAAGAGTTAAAAAATGTTTTTGTATTGTAATATGGCAGAAATAATTTGGAAAGTGGTATTATGGTACTAATTTTTTTAAACTGGAAAATATGATTGGCTTTATTTGTTCACACACAGTAACTTACACATATGTTATTCTTAGGGAGTGTTCATAAATACTCTGGTGGTGGAGGTTGGAAATATTTGAGCTTTGGACATATTTTTTTCTTGATAACCCCAAACAGCGGTTATTTTTTTTCTTTATCCCCCTTTTTCGTTGATTTTTTTTCTTGATCCCCCTGTATATCCAATTAATCAAGCAATAGTAGATTTGACTGCTCACGAAGCATTTCTTTCTGATCCTCCCTCCATTTTTTCCAACCCCCCCCCCCCCCCCCCCTAAATAATAAATTCATTTGGACAATCCACTGATTAATTTTGATGAATGTTGTGGAATTCTGAGACCTTTTGGCCTTTGTCACGACAGACAAATTAGTATGATGTTATCCCCCCCCCCCCCCCCCCCCCTCCATAAATAACGAAGAATTTCTTTCTGATCCTCCCTCCATTTTTTCCAACCACCCCCCATAAATAATAAATTCATTTGGACAATCCACTGAATAATTTTGATGAATGTTGTGGAATTCTGAGACCTTTTTGCCTTTGTCATGACAGAGAAAGTATTATGATGTTATAACCCCCACCCCATAAATAATAAATATTTATAATGAACACTCCCTTTGGTTTGAAAAGGTAAACAATTTCATTATGGTTTAGAAAACATAATGGGCCTCTTTTGACTATAAAGTAAGTATATGTAGGACAGTATTTTTACTCTGGGGAAACTTATCCAGTAAACGAAATACTAATATAATGAAACG
This sequence comes from Ophiura sarsii, assembly GCA_035610835.1. NCBI lineage: Eukaryota > Metazoa > Echinodermata > Ophiuroidea > Amphilepidida > Ophiuridae > Ophiura > Ophiura sarsii. The sequence goes on along the minus strand of CM069454.1, from coordinate 35,600 downwards.
GAACACCGTTTTCGGTTCGTCACATATTCTAAAGCTTACCCTCTACATGTAGCCCCCGTGCAATCAGGCCTGTACGCATTCTGTGTCAGCCTGAACACACGAAAGCATAGGGGAAAATAAGCTTATTAAAAAGTTGACTGATTAGATCGCGTACTTCAACTTTATAATCTCATCTTTTTATGTTCCCATAGTAATCCTTAGTTACATTTAACAGTCAGGCAACTTATTATAGTCTTCAAATGGTCACATTCTGTGTATTTTGTGTGTAGGCCTAAATGTGATTTGTAAACTAAATCTGGTCCCGATATTTTGTACGCAGTGGCGTACCGACCGAGGGGTCAGGGGGGCAAGTTGCCCCCCCTGGCTCCAAATACCGGGACGCTAAATTCGCAACACCGGGACGCTAAAAATTCGCATATGGAAAAAAATATTGCCTAGGGCGAAAACACTGAGAATTGGGCATTATTTGTTGATTGTTGTGCTTTTTGGGCTGTCAAATTTTGTGACCGTGCGAAATTTTGTGACCGTGCGAAAATTAGTGACGTGCGAAATATTTTGACCGTGCGATTTTTTTTAACCCTACGGACAGGGGTAGTATGAGGTGCGGACAGGGGTAGTATGAGGGTGCCAGTGGATTTGTTTTCAATTTTCGAACTCATTTGGCGCGATCTGTGTATACATCATGTACTTTTGAAAAATGAAAAGCCACCTCTTCGTTTTCCAATCAACATTTTGGTTTTCATCAATGCAAGAAAGAAGTTGTGCTGTGAACCAAATCTCAACAATGGGCAGATGTGTGTATCATTCCCCTGACGGGGGTCATTATTTCAAAAAATCCTTTAGACAAAGGCATGCATGGATGGAGTCCAATCACTTGGATTATTATTACAGGTGTTTGGTATTGTAGTGATGATTTGAATTGTGGGAATATTAGAGGGAGAAGGAATAATAACGATTCAATTTAACAAAGGATTGGATATTGCTAAATACCCTATTGCCGACTATCTATTGCCGACTATCAGAATTTGAAAGTTGTGATTTCATAATTGCTGTATACATTTCTATGTCAAATAAATGCTCAAAATCTTACGAAACGCGCCGACGGATTGCAATTGGAAATATATTTAGAGAATAGAGGTATTGTCAGACACTATAACACGGGTACGGTCTGAAACAATACCTTTATTCTCATTCTTAAACAATCATACTTACGACATTTATCAAAGAAATAAGTACATTTCATTGTCCCCATTTGACAACGTTTACCCCCGCTAGGATTGAATAACCCACAAACATAGACCATTTCAAAATTGAGATCGGAAATCTTCGGAAAAACAGGTCACGTGGAGTAGGTGCTTTGTGCATTCTTCGCAATAGTTGATCGCATTCACAGCATTGTCCTAGTTGGTTGTCCGCCTAGTGATTTACTATGTTTACATACACGCGTGCACACATGAGAAGTAAAACGGGGAACGAGACTATTTTATTTTTCTATCAACAAAGGCGTTGACCGGCAAATTCCAAATGTATCGAGCAGACGGTAAAAGTGAAAATATTACCCCAAATCTCTTTCATCTCATCGTTTTTTGTTACTGAAATGCCGCAACATCAACTTTGTGAGGGATACAATCTATCACCAACACTAGCGCAATCTACTACACGGCCAGACGGGTGAAAAACACGTTTGTTTTTCTCCGGCACATGGACATGACCTGTGAGCTGACAGGTCATGTAACCGAGCGTGAAATCACTCGAGGTCAAAAAAATTCGCACAGTCCAAAAAAATATCGCGCAGTAAAAAAAAATCGCACAGTAAATGTACTACATGAACAATTTCTCGTCCCCATTTTTCCGCTTCTCCGTCCCCATTTTAGCAAAAAAATTCGCACACTCCAAACAAAATCGCACAGTCAAAAAAAATCGCACAGTAAATGTACTACATGAACAATTTCTCGTCCCAATTTTTCCGCTTCTCCGTCCCATTTTAGCAAAAAATGTCGCACAGTCCAAAAAAATCGCACAGTCAAAGAAAATCGCACAGCATGAACAATTTCTCGTCCCCATTTTTTAACTTCTCCGTCCGGGCCATTTTAGGTGTCCCCCCCTACGCTACTGTTCATCAGGTTTGTTGAGGTAAATAATTGGATTAAACATTATGTTTATCAAAACCAGTAATTGAGGTGAATAAATATAAATATTTACTCACCAACTAACGTTTCTTCTGACTAGATCAGTCAGATTTCATCAGAGTTGTGATCCACTATTGGAACCGCGGGAACTGGTGTTGCCAGAAATGCGGGAATCAGAGTTGCCTGATTCATTTTTCAACAGCGGATTCTAGAGATTGCTCGACATGTAGGTCCCCTCGTCGCGGTTCATCAAGCGCAACTTGATGCTATTCCTGCCCTGATCCAGATAGTTCTTTTAGCTATATCGTAGTGTTATCTGCCTCATGGTCCGTGATATTTACCTTATTCAATACAATATTGTTTATTGCTAGGAAAGAGCTAGTCTGCAGAGAAGACTGCGAACAATATGGCGTCATGAATGTCAGCTTCAAAAACAATATGGCCGACGTATTTTACTACAAGATCTAGAAAGAAGTGAAAGGGGTACAAGGTGGAGACCAGATGAGGTAAATAATGTTTATAGTGGTGATGGTGGTGGTGGTGGTGGTGGTGGTGGTGGTGGTGGTGGTGGTGGTACTGGTGAGCAATTATACCAATAGATGACCTCATCGTATGTCAGGTAAGACTGCCAGAGTTCCTTGATCCGAATCCTATAATATAAAGGGTTTGTTTGAATAACTCTACACACATTTAGGCGATTTGAGAGATTGAAACATTTATGAAAGCAAAAACACGTGGCTACCCATAGAAAGTTTCCATCATTATTACTCTTACCAAAATAGTCACATTTCACAAAAATGACGTTTTCAAAATAAAAAACTTTTCAAGATTGTATACGAGTTTGTGTCCATAAATCCACACAACACAAAATTAGGCGTTTTAAAAGCTTGAAACATTTACGAAAAGCGAAACCCTTGGCTACCCACACAAAGTGTCCCCTTTTCAATATTATTTTTAGTTTCTTTCTTTTTATTGAAATTAAAGACAATATTATATAAATTTATTTTAAGCCGCACTGGAGACATTTTTATCCCCCTGGTTTGTAAAACCAGAAGGGGATTTTGTCATCTTGTCAATGTCCGTCCGTGCGTGCGTGCGTGCGCCGTTAGTAGGCCTTCGTCAACAACTGTGGCTGCTTGTTTGTGGGTCTAATTTGCATAGGTCATCTGAGGTCAGAGGTCATCCAGAGGTCAAATCGTAAAAGTTGCCCGATTGACGTCAAACTTGGAGAAAAGAAACATGAACGCCGGGTGAGCATTTTTGGGGGGTCGAATTTGCATAGGTCAGCTGAGGTCAAAGGTCATCCAGGTGTCAGATCATAAAAGTTGCCCGATTGACTTCAAACTTGAAGAAAAGAATAATGAACACGAACATGTCAAAAATAATTAGAGGTCATCCAAGTTCATCTGATGTCAAAGGTCATCCAGAGGTCAAATAGTAAATCATAATGTCTAAAATCATTTAGAGGTCATCTGAGGTCAACGGTCAACAAGGGATTAAATAAATCGTGCAATGAACACCGGGGGAACATGTCAAAAAAATAATTTGAGGTCATTCGAGGTCATTTGAGGTGAGAAAAGAAACATGAACACCGGGTGAACATGTCTAAAATTATATAAAGGTCAGTGGTCATTAGAGGTCATCCAAGGTCAAAGGTCAACAAGGGGTTAAATTGTCCAGTGAACACAGGGGGAACATGTCAAAAAAATAATTTGAGGTCATCCGAGGTCATCTGAGGTCAAAGGTCATCTAGAGGTCAAATTGTTAAAGTTGCCTGATTGACATCAAACTTGGAGAATAGAAACATGAACACGACCCCTACGTGACCTTTGACCTCATTTAGTTGATCTCCCAGCCAGGGGGATTCGCAAGTCGTGACTTACAGTATTTTTGTAACTTTCTTGCATACGATTTTGAAAAGTGCCACTTAAACAGTAGACGCAAACATGCCATTGAAAAGGATTTGCGATTGGTTATGCAATCAAACGTGATCGAATTTTAGGGGGGTGCCTACTTTTTTTAACCCTTTATATCGGCGAACGCTCAATGTTTCTTCTGCTATTATGTTTTACAGATATCGGACAGAGGAAGGGGCACAAGATCCTACTGTCTTCCGCATGACCTAATTCGGGTTAATCATGAAGTAGGTAATAACATGGACCTGCAGCAGTTGCCAGATTTAACAAAGCAAGTAATGTTTGAAAAGATATTGCCAAATATTGATGCGATTTCAAGTTTGTTGGTTACTCATTACGAAGGTTACCCAGTTCTTCACTCCATACCGCATAGTAAAGACAATGAAGTGCTATTTCAACGGCAGCAAGTTGTAGTGCTTAATTTAGATGAGGTTGAAAGCAAATTGAGTGGTAACAAATATCAAGGCACTGTAGGGTACATTGTACAAGTTAATACACATTTTGTATCATTTGTAGTTAGTCAAGATTTGAAGAATGTATATTTCATTGACTCAATACCAGGAAATACAGGTTTAAAACAATACTCAAAGCTAGAAGACCTACTGAAAAGAATTTTCCCAAGTTTTGTTTTCAAGGATATTATCTGTCCTAAACAGAAAGGTCCACATTCTTTTGTTCATGCATATATAAATGCTTGTGTATTGACCTGGGGGTTGGGTACATATGGAAAAAGCAAACAAGATGCCGAGAAATTTCTTCAGAGGGTTATTACAGATTCAATATTGAGCGTTGATAATGCAGATGTGTTGAGATCTGGTTGCCATTGCATTGATGATTGGCAAAAGACGAAAAGCAAAATTGACGCCATAATTAAACAAGGCATAAACAACTATAGATCATTGTGCAACGTTGAAGATAGAATCAAGTGTGAAGGGTTCAGTATGATTAGGAATACAAATATGTACATTCAGGCCTTTTACATCGAAAACTGTTTAACTCAATTCATTTCGGAGATACAGGATTACGCATATCACTGGTGTGTCGTTTTAAATAAAAATAACTTTAGGAGTTTAGGAGATATAAACGGCCCACCTTTCCAGGAATTGAAAAGTTATCGAATATTTCAAAAGTGTGAACAGATTATGGATGATATCCAGAAGCAAGCATTTCTTGAAAAAGTTTGGAGTGCTTGTGACATGGTCTGTGTAGAGTTTGCATTTATCATAGAAATACGAACATGTATCAGATATTGTTTTCGTAATAACCCAGAATTCTGGACAACTTTTGGCATAACAGAGAAGATGGAAAATGTTTTAGGCCATTTGATTTCACAACTATCACGCGAGGACCAAAAGCATCCACAATTTGAAAAACTGAGAAACATTGCTTCTCGTTTTGAAGACAATGCCCCTCACACTATTGCTTTTCTTCAAAATGTTGAAAAGGTGATAAAGTCTGAAATTATTCCACCAAATATTGATATAAGCGAAAAATACGGGAAGATTCAGGTATCGTATAAAAACTATTACGTTAATTTACAAGATGCAATGAGTGAAATACGTGCCCATCTCAGCACACACAATCTACCAATCAAAAATGTAAATGAGATACAAATAGTTGGGATTAACCTATTGTTGGCAAATACAACTTTTGAATGGAATGGCGTTAATGTAATTATAGTCGCAAAAGAGATACTTATTACAGACAAATGCACTTGGGATGTATCAGGCATGCCAGGTCGATCGCAGCACAATCCATTAATAGCGCGTGGAAATAATTCAGTGAATATGTGTGATAAAGTGACATATCGCGTTAAGGGGAAGGATGGTTTTGCGGGAGAAGATGGATGTCACGGGGAAAATAGCGGGCATGTAGTTATAGCAACTGATCGTCTTGTAAATGGACACCGTTTACAAATAAAATTAAACGGGGGAAATGGCTCGGACGGTCAAAATGGAGGGAATGGTGAGAAAGGAATTGACGGTGAAGATGGATTTGGTTTAGATCAGTTCTCATTCAAAGAAAGGTTTCCTGATCCAGCAGTGACATTTGGCACTCAGGTTGAAGAAAACGAACGCCGATGTTTATCAAATGGTAACAAGTTGATGCAACGCAAATGTTATTTTGATATAGAAACAATGGAAGGTAACAGAGCAATATTTGCAAGTTGTGAAACCCCGCGGAAATTCCACGTTAATGTTAGACAATCGTATTGTATACACTATGGACTCGAAGGTAGCGGAACGAAAGGTGGTGATGGAGGAGTTGGGGGTAAAGCAGGTCTTGGTGGGTATGCAGGGAAAGTAAAATTCCTCTCTTTGCAAGACAAAGATGCAATTGTAGAGGATTTTGAAAAAATCGCCATAATCTCTAAGAATGGTAAGGACGGCAATGACGGTCATATTGGAAAAGGGGGTTGTGGAGGTAGAAATGGTAGGAAGGGACCTGACAATGCACGCGTAACAAACTGTGCAACGGGTGATACCATATGGTATCATCGTGATCATGGTAGCCTCGAATTAAAATATTCAAGCGAATACGACTCAAATAAACCACGAGCGTGGTGTAAGAAAACGAAAAAATACGCGTGGATTCAAGAGATTGAAGGCCCTCACTACCCTGACGCTGCCAATGATGGATGTGACAATAAGAATATAGTTACATATTCTTGCAAATATCAAACCCCAAGGAGGGAAAAACCAATAATTTCACCAATGTCCCTGTTGCATCAATTCATGAGGGATATTGCAATGCAATCTTTTAACCAAGACCTGGAACGAGCCTTTATTGAACAAGTGCAATACATATTCTTGAACGAGGTGGAAGACAGAATGAAGAAATCAAATGAAGTATTTGATCTAAGTCATATAAGAAGCACAGGCGACATTAGTGGCTCGCCCTTTGACCGCTTAGAAAGCTATGAGTTGTTCAAAATATGTGAACAAGCTATGGATAACTCGCAAAAAGATGTACTTATTGAAAAATGCTTGCAATTTGACCTGATAGGAGACAAAGTGGGAGTTAAGAAAGACCATCATTACACGCACAATTCTGCCGATTCAATATTACCAGTATTAACAAGAAAAGAAATGTTCGAGAATATACTTCCCAATATTGATGGAATGTCGGGTTTAATTACCCATTACAACGATTTGAAAGTTCTGCATCCCGTTCTATTTCGTGAAGATAAATACGAACGTTATCAATGCCAGCACATCACGTGTTTCACATTGGATAAACTCATAATGACTCTGGCGAGTGCTAAACATGAAGTGGCAACAGCTTACATTGTAGAACTAAGTGATCAATGCGTCTCATTTGTTGTAGATCCTTACAAGACATGTATATATTTTCTTAATTCCCATCCAGATGTTAAAGGACTTTGTGACTATCCTGGATTACAAATTACACTAAAGAATTTCTTTCCCGCGCTTCCCATCAGGGATATATCATGTCCTAAACAGAGATGTCAAAATTCTTTGGCTCACGCTTATTTAAATGCACGTGTCTTAACTTGGTGGTTAAATGAATATACAAAGCAGGAAGAGTTGGAAGAATTTCTGCAGACGGTTGTCAGACATCCAATTCTGTGCCAAGAAAATGCCAACTTAATTCAATTGTATATAGGTTCAGATTGTGGTCAGCGGTTGGAAGAAAACAAGCAAAAAGTGAAAGACATAATTTCCCGGATGATCAAAAGTTATCAAACATTTGAAAAAGTTCGTGAAGAAATCACGAAAGATGGTTTCTGTAAAAATTATAGGGAACATTCATACCTAAAGCAAGTATATACCAAACAGTGTGTGAACAATTTTCTCTCTGAGATTGCAGATTGTTTCAAGGGAAATCGGTATCAAATTGAAAGAGCTTTAGAGGTACGGAGCTTCAACGACATAATACGTGATCATGATTCACCATTTCACCAGGTAAAAGGTTATGCTATGTTTAAGTCATGTGCACATGATATGATTGGCATGCAAAAACAAAACATGTTTAAGCAAATCTGGGATACCTGTCATGGGCTGATGGTAGAACAGTGTAAAATGATCAGCTCGGAAACTTCTTTCATCAAGGAACTACTGATCTGTATAAAACACTGTTTCATCAATGGCGATGACTTTTTTGGAACGTTCGGTATATTAAATGTGTCCAGTAATTATGGCGACGTATTGGATAAGTTACTAACGCACCTGACAACCCTCGAAAACAGCCATTCACATTTCGCAAAACTCAAAAGCATCGCTTCTCAATTACAAAGAGGATTTCCCCATAGTAGTTGCCTATTACAAAATTTCGAACGCGTTGTCAGTGGTACCCTTGCTCCCCCAGACATAACGATTAGTGAAGTCGGAGAAAAGATACAAGTATCGTATCGAAAAAGCTTCGTAGATTTAGAGGACACGATGCGTCACGTTGCAGACAAGTTACGTGAAGATAGCAAAACTATTGAAGATGTTCAAGAAATGAGGATATCAGCAACGGAGTTGTTAAAAGTGAACCATGATATTCTTCAAGAGACCTGGCATGGAACAAATATGGTCATAAATTCGCAAGAGATTCATGTTATGGGAAAATATACCTGGGATGTATCTGGTCTTTCGGCAGAAAGTCTTGCATTGGCAAACGCCCCCGATGTAAACGGACCGGGATGTGACGGAGTTACGGGAGATGATGGAAACCACGGTGAAGGTGGGGGAAGTGTGTTTATCATAACCAATCAGATACATGATCCGGAAAGGCTAACAATTAAATGCAACGGAGGAAATGGAAGTGATGGTCAAGACGGAGGAGATGGTCAGAATGGAAAGGCCGGAAAGGATGGACATGGTCTAGATCTCGAAACTTTCACACTCAGATTTCCTGCTCCTGCTGTTTACGATCATGAAGAATGTAAAAGAGCTAAGCAAACATGTTTTTCAAATGTGATAGGGGGAAAAGTGGGAGTTAAGAAAGACCATTATTATGAAATAGAAATGAAGAAAGATAGTATGTCTGGAGAAGAAGTAAGAGAAATCGATGATATAATAAAGGATGATGATAATTATCACTTCAAAATGGAAACAGATGAAGGTAACGTGTCCGAAATGGCATATCAAGAAAATAAAATGTTACGACCTAAATCTTACAGACAAGCATATTGTATACATTATGGTAACGAGGGCACCAGTGGTCAGAAAGGCGGGGATGGTGGACGTGGTGGTGATCCAGGTCTCGGTGGACATTCAGGAAAGATAGAATACAAACCATTGAGCGAAAATCACAATATTAAAGACGATTTTAACATGTTTTCTTTGGATGGTGACGATGGTAACAGGGGAAAAGATGGAAAAGGAGGGAAGGGAGGAATAAATGGCAAACGAGGACAGGATACTGCATTTATCAAAGGCGGCGCAGGTCTAGAACTTGTTCCGTATCATGGTTATCTAAGACTCAAACATCTTGATAATTACGAAGATGATTCCAAAGCTGCAAGATGTCCACCGTACGCGCATCGAGAAGTAAAGTACACTCACATAGAGAATGCCACACCTCCATCTCATCCTGCCTTAGCTGAGCGTGGATGCGATGGAGAACACAAAAAGAAATCGCGTATAGATCAAACACAACAGCGTCGTCAAGCAACAATACAGACCCGTGATGTAACACAACAGTTTAGAAGAGAGATCCAGAAATATTCATTTGATCATAACATCAAATTTGAAAATGTGAATGAGGGAAACCTCGTAAATAAACCATCAACAAAAAGAGTCCGACAAATTCAACGAACACAAACACTTATTCCACGGGATGGTGTTAACTTCAATGACCTGGCAAACATATGCATTCCATTCTGTACTGAACCTGAAGATCATACAATACATGAAGAGAAATTCCATATAGGCCTAGCAGATTTGCAATTAGATAGTCATCAGCTGCAGGGTATCGTGAATATGTGCAAAGATAATACTAATTTGCATATATATTATGAACATATTAGATTATTTATAGAAGGGAACATTGATACTAATCAGTCTGACATTAAAAAGGTACTGGATGCCTTAACTTATTACTCGAGAAGCAACATAAACTTTGATAAAGAACAAGTGAATGAGCTGTATGATTTCGTGGTCGCCGTCAAGGACATTGTACATCGTAGTGTCGGTGATGAATACATCCTAGAGACTACTTTAGAATCCCTTATCGATATTGTCATTGGTAAATACAAATTTATGTTATTGGAAAATTACACGCAACAAATAAACCAAACATTGCTTACCATGTCAATGAAGTATCCAAAGGAACTGCTCAAAGATTTCAAATTGTCCGATATTGATGACTGTATACGTCATAAGAGACTAGAAAGATGTATAGAAATAGTGAGAAAAATACGACGACTGCAAACCAAGGAAGACTTAGATAAATACTTCCAACATGTAACAGATGGATTCCATGCGGTTGATGAACAAAATTATTCACAAACCCTAATCGATTTCATGGAACCTGTGAACAGTGCGGTTCGTTTTCAAGAGTTTGCGTTGTTTGACATACCTAGAAAGCAGCAAGATTTTGGTATCGAAGGCGATCATTTGGACGATGGCGAAGATTCTATTGGTGAAAATATAGACGATTTTGTTGATCGTATTGAGACACTAGAAATTAACCCAGATGATAAACTATGTATTCAAAATCTGTCTTTTTTGGAGACTGATGGGATGAAAATACTACGAAAGGTGTTACTAGATAGACTTATTTGCGAAGGCCTGCAGATACCCATAAACACTTTCAAATGGGTAATATCGTCAATCCTTACTGACGAGAATGATTCTCTAGTGTCTGAACTCACCATGATATTCGCATTTCATAGGCAAACAGAATGGCTGCGTGAATATACGCTTGTTCAGCTGATAGCGATACTAGATCATGTCTCACTTGAACAGGAAAGTAAGCTACGTATGCGATGTTCAGATTTAGAAGATCAGTCGTGGTTATTACTTTTAAGTCATCGTTTATATGCATGTGCAGACAACGGTGCTAATTTCTCCTTTGAATACATTGAAGAGATCATTTCAGATGTAGTACAAGGAATCCTTGATAAACAGACGGAATCTGTGTTAAAAGATCTAGCACTTTGTGAGTGGTCCTCGCAGCTTCAAATTCGTCGTGAATTCTTTGTTATACAATCGTTACCAGTATCTTTTTCAAACGACGAAAACATGGGGGAAAACCCCGAAGAAACCATGGTGGAAGCAGCGTATTATATGTGGGAATTGCGAAACCACAACGGTGATCAGTTCGTACAAGATTTGAAAACAAAGCTGATGAAGCATTCCACAATTGAAGGATGTGATTTTATGATGCTATTGGAAAATATGTCTTCGAATCGATGGCCATGTAACGCAAAAACCCTAAACATAATAGAATCATCAATGGACTGGAAGAAAGCGGTACAAAATCAACCAATTACTGAAGTCCGTAATTTTAAAGAGCTACTATGCATGATGAAAGGCGATTCGAATAACTCTGTCATGTCTGTGAAAAAATGGAATACGGTAGAACACATGATTGATTCAATCCAGATAATGAGAAATGAGCCATCCAAACTTCTGAAGAAAGCAATAGGAGAAGATCCATCCTTAGTTCAAGATCCCCTGAAAGCAATAGGAGAAGATCCATCCTTAGTTCAAGATCCCATGAAAGCAATAGGAGAAGATCCATCCTTAGTTCAAGATCCCATGAAAGCAATAGAAGATCCATCCTTAGTTCAAGATCCCATGAAAGCAATAAGAGAAGATCCATCCTTAGTTCAAGATCCCATGAAAAAACACATTACGAACCAGATTAATACATTCCAGGAATCGGATATTATTCACTGGACCAGGTATCTTCGCAGTTTGAGAAAGCAAAATAAAGACGTTCTAAAAGAAAATATCGCAGAAGTCTTATGTGTAATAGAGAGAGGTGTTTGCATCAAGAGGAATGGTATACAGTTACGTGATACTCAATGGATAGCGATTGTTTTATTCATTTTAAACGAACAGAAAGAGGATGACAAACATCGTGGTATGCTCGAACAGGTTTCAACAGGTGAAGGCAAGTCTTTAATAATAGTTGTACTTGCTATATACAAATTTCTGAATGGAGAAAAGGTTGACATCATCACTAGCTCATCTGTCCTGGCTAAACGTGATGCTAAAGAATACCTAGACTTGTATAAGCTGTTTGACTCACATGTCTCGCAAGAGAATACCCAAGACCAATTATACATTCCTCCTGTTTCTCATAACTGTAGCGAAGACGCCGAAGACAGGAAGAAAGCTTACAGGTCATCAATTGTGTATGGAGAAATAGGTACTTTTCAGCGAGATATCCTATTAGACGAGTTTTATAACGAGAATATCATGAGTGGTCGTGGATATGACAATGTTATCGTCGATGAAGTAGATAGTATGGTACTAGATAAAGGCCAGAATATTTTGTATCTGTCACATGATGTTGCCGGATTAGACTGCCTTGAGCAAATATACGTTTACATATGGAGCTTTGTACATATCAATGGTTTTATAGGAACAGAGGAAGACAAAGAGCAAGTTTATCTGTGCATCATGGATGCGATGTATAGAACTTTGAAGAAAGATGATATCGCAAAATCACTGCGTGGTAAAAGTTTTGATTTGATAACACCTGAAGAACTCAATGAACTGTGGCAAAATCTCATTGACGACAAGCTGATTGATGGAGATGGTAAGGTTCTAAAGAAAGACACTGAAATAAATTACTGGTCTTATATACGGTGGTGTCCGGAAACACTGCTGGAACATAAATCTGATATAGAGGCTTATACGAAAAACGCTTTAAAAGATACACTACGGAAGGCCGTATTATGTGCTGTGCCTCACTACCTAGAACCATTCATAAAACGTCACCTAAAAATGTGGATTACGAACGCTTTCAAGGCTCGCTTTTTAAACGAATTGGAACATTACATCATTGACTATGATCGGAGTTCAAGCTATCAAGAATATTCTCAAGTCATAATTATAGACACGGACACCGGTATGGAACAATACAATTCCACATGGAACCAAGGCTTGCATCAATTTTTACAGCTGAAACATGGTTGCCGAATTAGTCCGGAGAGTTTAAAGGCAGTATTTATGTCCAATATAACTTTTTTTAAGCAGTACAAGCAAAAAATATATGGATTGACTGGAACGCTGGGAACGGAACGCGAGCGAAACCTGTTACGGGAACTTTATGAAATAGATTATGTTACATTACCTACTTTTCTACCAAAGAAATTCATCGAGGAAGAGGGGACCGTCTGCTCGACGCAAGATGAGTGGCTTGAAGAGATAACCAAATGTGTTCAACTTGTTCAAGAACCACCAGAACCAAGACCAATTCTTGTCATTTGCGAAACAATGAAAGAAATAGAAATAGTAAAAAAGCACTTTGAAAAAATTGATATTAAACCTCTAAAAGTTTATGAACACAGCTATCAAACGGATGATATGGGTGTTATCTTAAATGATGAAAAGCAAATGCAGAAAGGCTACGTTATATTGGCAACGAATTTGGCGGGGCGAGGAACTGATATCAAAATCAGTGATGACACAAACAATAATGGTGGCTTGTTTGTTTGTCTGTCCTATTTACCAAGTAACATAAGGATAGAGCAACAAGCGTTTGGGCGCACAGCTAGAAAAGGACAAAAAGGAAGTGGTAAAATGATAATATTCAGACAATCAACTGATGAGGAAAGCCACCCGTCAACTAAACTAGTCCGACTTGCCAACTTAAAGATTCAACGAAATACGCTAGAACAACAACGCATTGCTAAAATCAAACTTGAGTATAAAAATAAGATCCACGTAGAGGAACAAATCTTTGAGAAATTTAGAATTCAGTTTAGTTTGTTCAGGAAGGAACTTAAAAGTATGAATGATGGCCATGATGCTGCTGCTGCTAAAGTTTCGGTGCTACTTCATAGTATGATAGACAGGTGGAGTTTATGGTTAGATAGTGTCGAACAACTCATAGCTAATGGAGATGATGTGATGGGAAAGCTTGAAGAGTTCCTCAAGATTATCACCGACGCTCAAGCAGATATTTCTAGTGCCAACCCCTCTTATTGCTACATCGACAGTTACGTCAACTTAACAAAGTTGGGTAAAGCTTTCCTTGAACAAAATGTAAAGAAAATGGCGCAGAAAATGTTTGCCAAGGTTATTGAATTAGAACCAAACTTTTCGGAGGTTGCTCACTACTATATGGCACACTGCATAGTGAAATTTAAAAAAAAGAAATGTGACGAAGAAGCAAATCATTTTCATCAAGCAAAACTATTAATGGAAAAACGTGTTGATGAGCTCCAAAGTGCATCTGCAATGATTAAATCACTCAGTGACCAGTACAGAAACTCTCAAAGCAGTTTTCTTATAGAGGACGACTATGGGAAACAGAAAGAAGGAGTAATCAATATATATACGACATTCCTGCGGTCAATAGACGATGCATGTGGACATGAAGTAACATCAGCGATGATAGAAAGCACCGTTAAGGATCCAATACAAGCACGAATTATCTACGATGATCTGCGAAGAAAGGATATACTGGTAGGACACAGAATTGACCCACAGTATGAGAGTAAACTAGATGATCTTAGCAAGGAATATGCTATGTATTTCAATGGTATAACAGAAACAATACGACGAATGGCCTCAAAGAAACGCGAAATATCGGCGAACGATTTTCAGAGTATTTTACCAAGTAGAGAAGAATTTTTTGAGTGTTTGCTGAAGGAAAAAATTTTGGCGCTTGAGGAAGAATACATTTTAGTAGACTTAAAAAAACTTGATGAAATTCAATTTTCCACACGTGCCGAGTTGCTCAAATCGATTAAAGACAACTTTCAAAAGGAATACCAACCAGATTGTAAAGATAAAGATGCGACACGCATTTGGATATACCCAGAACATGTTGACAACATGGAATTCAAGAAGATGATTCCTCAGAAAGATTTTGAATCTCATTTTGGAAAATTCGAATTCTGGCAATCTCTTGAAGAGCAGCATATCCTAAAGCGGAACCAACTATATACAATAAAAAGAAAAGGAGCTGATTTGGAAAATATACAACTATCAAGATATGATGATATCGCTGACAATGCCTTTACCATTATCGCAGATATTGACGATAATGCCTCGAAAGTTATTTTTCGTAATCTCGTTCATCAGAAGGTTTTATCGGATACAGATAAACCCGTACGTTTACTCATAGCAGATATAAATGAAGAACTATATCTTACCAACTACAATCAATATAGAACTGAAGTGGTCAATGTGTTGGAAATGAAATTCAAGTACCGACTTGAACTGCGTAATTTAGATAAAGATAAAGGTGTATCGTCTACACTTTTTCCTAGACCACATTTGTCTTTGTTCGGTGACTTAATAAATCGTAGAATAGTCACACCGGTTCAAGTTAAAGCCAACTTAAATGAAGAAGACATCGAGAAAAAGTTGAAAGGACTGTATGGATCCAAGAAAGAACAGCCATCTCTATCTAAAGAAGAAATAGCTTCTTTTTGTAATCTTCACGAAACGGAGGGGCATCAAAAGATTGAAGAGGAAATTGTTGGTAGAATGAAAGAAAAAGGATGGATCGTCGATAAATGGATGATAAGTCCGAGTGTAATTAATTATGGATTTTACAAGATAACAGAGAAGATGTTGAGAGACTCGCCAACATTTTTACTTCCTTCATGCCCTTATTTAGAGTTTCCACTGCGAAATCTATTGTTTGGGAAGTTGTTGACCAAACAATTTTGTTCTAAGATTAAAGATGAGTTGTTTCTGTGGAAAGGTGGCTTGAACAAGCACGATGAGATCGATTCTGAGCTGAAGGATCTCAAGGAGTTTCTGGATCCTAAAACTCTCAGTTCCATGTCTTCTGAGTTGGATATTTTTTCGCTTCGCGGCTTTGATCATGTCATATCAATTTGCGAGGAGAAGTGGTCTTGGGCATGCATTTTTAAAATATCTGCTATTATATTTATTGGAACGCTACAAGTCATTGCTGGAGCTCTTCTCGAGGTAGTCACTGTTGGTGCGTGTACTAATATTGCTGCAGGGCTTATTAGTGAAGGTATTGGCGACATCATGTTTGCTATTGAATGTGCGTTTTCTGGGTATTGTACAATGAAAGCATATGCTAAGCAAAAGATAATTAGTTTGATGATGACGGTCTTAACAGCAGGTGTTGGTGCCTTAGCGTCACGTGGAGCACAGTTTTCAAGATATGGATACAAAATTGGAGGAAAAGCTTTGGCCAAAACGGCTGGTAAAAAACTAGGTGAAGAAACTGGGAAAGGTCCAATCTTTAAACAGATATCGAAAAGGGTAGGGAAAAAGCTCGTAGAAGCGACTACGACTGGACTAGCTAATGCGGGCATTGATTACCTCATCCATAATATTATCAAAGAACAGTTGCAAAGTGCATATAACTGTGTCATTCAAAGTTTTCTTTTAAAAACTGACACGGTAATTGACATGTACGAGCTCGAACAGGCTATTAAAGAATTACAAAAGAAGGTTGGCACGGAAAAAGCTCAATCTATCATCAATATTATAAATGCGACGGTAGAAAAAGATGTAGAACGTGAGGAAGAATTGTACGGTTATTTTCAGCAGACAGTGGGGGCTATTTGTAGTGGGTTTGGTAACGCAGCCAAAAAACTGTCTTCTTGCGGGGATGAAAGAGCAAAATTGATTTCAGAATTAGGGAGTCTATGTTCTAATGCTCTCAAACAATTTGACAAAATCCAGTGTCTATATCAACTCTCAAACATACGCCTAAATATATTAGAGCAGCTCAAAGCAGGGATATATAATGCAATCACCACGAATGGGAAAGATGGGGGTAATTACGAAGTCAATGATGAATCTGTGAAGAACATTCGAAAAGAGTTGAAACAGCGTATTCATGAAAAGACCAAAGAACTTTTAGAAACAAAGTTCGTAAAACCCGCTCTACATAACTGCTCCAACAAAGCGTCACACTATGCTGCAAAGGGTATTAAGAAAGGGTATCGCAAAGCAAAAACATATTTACATACACAAGAGTTTAAAAATATACAGAAAACTCACCAAGATTGTATTAAACAAAGCCATGAAAGCAGCAGTGACACAAACACTGTGAAGAGCATACATGATGTGCATGCCAAGAAAATGCTAAAATTACTTGAGAAAGTGAAAGATCCGAAATTGTTTGCCAATATAGTTAAAGAGGGAATACCTCTTGATATGACATGCGCGCAGGCTCTAGCACAAATCTCAGGCAGGCCGATAACGGTGATTGTACATGGCGGGGATGGGACAAAGAAGTTTGGGGAGGAAGAATTTCATCCAGAAGGAAACGTCCGTGGTGAACCAATTGTATTAAATCTTCACATAGGAGAAGACGGCATTGGTCATTTTACAAGCACTTCGATGTCCCAGGATCCAACAAAACCAATTGACGGTAAAAGCAAACTTGGGTACGACTGCATGCTTGAAGCACTTGGCGAGCATGGTGTATCCATTGACCGAAAAGCAATCGCAGACAAAATTGAAAGTAATCCTACATTGAGGGACAATATCAAGAAAGGTTTTCACGGACATTATATTAAAAAAGGTGGTGTCGGTGGAGCTCCAAGGAACGAATTCCAAACACACAAATTTATAGAAGTTCATATTAGATTGAAAGAAGGAGTCGCTACCAGCATTGAGCTTATGGACACAAGAAGTAATCATGAAATCATTGGGAGAGAATTTGCAGCTAAAGCTTATTGGTCTAAAGAACTGAAACAAATTGACAAATCTGAATTTGGAACCAAGAAATATGATCATACGGATGTCCACATACACATACGCATTGACACTATGTATCTCATGTTTATAAAAGAAGATGGGAACTTAGGTGGACATGCTGGGACATTGAGAAAGGAAAATGGGTTACCAGGCAAAAGTGGGGGACAGCATGACTTCCACAACAAAGTGCAAAAGGAATTCTTGAAAGAAGTGAAAAAGAATGTTTGGGTCTTAAGGGATGATCGTACCGCACAGGTCGCAACCGTACACTCGTTACTAGCCCACATAGAATTGACCAATATCAACGATCATGTTAAGGAAAATACAAAGCAAGGCGAGTATTTGTTACGTACAGGACATGATTTAAGTAAAGAAGATGGAAGACTAAATTACTTACGAGGTTTAAATCGCGAAAGGTATAAGCTCTTAGCTGTCGCTATCAAACTAATGGAGAATATGCCAGATGAATTTAAAAAAGAAGCTGATAAACGCATTGAACCTTTAGAGAAGGAGCTGAAAGGGCGTCTTGGAAATGATAAGTTTAAGGACACGATTGATGCGAGAATTCATAATGCAAAAAGTATTGACCAGCTTGGTGTTATTACGATGTCACCGGCAAACTATGAAAAGGTCTTAAAAAAAGGCCATGAGTTACACACATCTACAATGACCGAATGGGAAAGGGACAAGAAAGAAGAAAGAAACAAACCAAACACAGAAGAGCGACCCGCAAAAAGGCCCGCAAAAGCCACGCAAAAAGACCCAGGTAGGTTGGCGGGAAATGTGGAAATACATATGGAATAGAACAGAGACAGGAGGAAATGAAGAAAGGGGAACAACAAAAAAAGATTGTGGGAAAAGGGAAAAGAAAGGGCAAAAGAAAGGGTAAAAAACCTAAAATAAAAAGAAAATAGAAAATGTCTTATTGTCCACAACATCTCTCTAAAAACCACAATTTTACTGATGTTATAATATGGAGAAAAAACTAATGTCCCCTCAAATCGAGATTTCCTCTATAATTTTCCTTTGAAAGACAGTAAATTCCCTTCAAATACCGAAATTTCCCTAAACAGTTAGGGCCGATTTCCCATTCAGGAAGCATTCCTGAACTGGAAGTATTACCCATAATGCAATGCGATATTTTGGGTAGTCCTCTACAGGAACCCGCTTGTCATAAGGCTAAGATATAGACTATGGGCCGTGAGGTCAAAATGTGCTTAGTTATTGATTTTTGTAGTCCCCCTCTGGGCAGAACATGAAATTATTACCAAAAGGTGGCAAATATATCCCTTAACACAAATTCACCTGATCCCACGTTCGTAGGTTGCACGTTATGACCCTAGACCTCGATTTAGGGTCAAAGGTCACATGTGTTTCAATGGGAAGTCAAAAACTAAATTTAACATGGTAAAAAAACTAAAAAATGAGCTATTGACTATATAAAGTATATTTTATTGTTGAGATAAGTGTTTTAAACAAAAAAGTCAATCACAACTTTGATCGTAGTTCAATAGTTTTTGAACTGTGACCTTTTGAAAAAGACAAGTTGGCCAAAATAGACCATTTTGGTCATATTTTCGCAAAATTGGCACAAAAATGACATGTTATCATCATTAAAAAAATATTTTGACTCATTATGAATTAATAAACCATGTTATAATGTTTTGGAACGTTTGGAATTTTGTTCATGGATACGTTGGCAAATTTTGTTTGTGCCCTATCTGAACCGCCAATAATTTTATGATGCCCCTTCTTTTTATTGTGTGAAATTAGTAATGGCGATCGTAGCGAGTTGGAATTTTTTTCTTCATATTTATACATTTTGGGTGGTTTTGTGAGTCTTTATAACCCGAACAAGTTAGCCTACATTCTGAGCAGAAACGTATAATCCAGTAAAACGTTCTACTTTTGTGAGCATTGGTGCAAAGCTGAGACGAGGTGAAAAGCATGCAATAAATTACATTTTTTTAAATCATAGAATTGGATTTTGTTACATTATAGGCCTACACCCCGTGGCTCTAATTTCTCGACCGTTGATGATTATAGATGTTTTCCACCATATCGTCCGAGGCACAGAAAAGATTTGCTGTCCAGAAGTCGTCTCATAGTAACAGATTTTGAAGTCGATAGGTTTTAATAAAAATAATATGCGCGAAGTCATATATAATCATCTACATGTATATAGTTTTTTAAAAAGTTACACAACCCCCTCTGTTTAAGAATAAAAAGTTACATACCCCCCCCCTATTTCAACATATGAAAGTTACATGACCGCACCCCCCCCCCCCCCCCCTATAGTTTACCCAACTACCCTCCAGTATAAATAATGAACGGTCCCTTATTAGGAAAATTGCACAATTTATATTATAGACCTACATACATAGCCAATAATAAGCAATTAGATGATCCAAATAATGGCTACATATTTATTTATTACAGCCAGATGGGTTTCAAAGTGGGCTATTGTAGTTTTAAAAAATCATGATTTTCAACATTCCAACTTTGTCACACGTGGGCTCCTTTAAAATGAATATTCGCTTCGAAATGCCCTCAGATAGCCCCTAAAATTCCTTCTGCCGAGATTGTGATGTCAACCATCAAACATTGAACTTGGGTGTGAAATGTAGTAAGCATCACACATACACTGTAAAAAGAAGCGTTTTTTTTATTTCTGATAACACTTAATAAACACTTTAACACGTTTATTTTTGTGTTTTACGTGTAAAGGTATATGGAGGCATTGCGCTTGCTTATGATAAACGTTTGCATAAACACACTGTTAGAACGTTGGGCAATTATTTAGTGTTGGGTAAACTATGAACAACAGTTTTACAAGTCTTAGACGAATTTTCCACCGTATCAGGTCTTAGGTTAAATAAAACAAAAACTGAAGCAATGTGGATTGGGTCAAGTAAAACTAGGCAAAAGAAAGTGTGTAATCTGAAATGGAAGCTTTACCCAAATAATAACGTAAAATCACTCGGTATTAGTTTTAGTAGCACTAAGTCTGCTAATGAGATACCTCAGAATTGGGACCTTCTCTCAAATCATCGGGCAAGGGGCAGCCCAAATGATGATAACAAGAGACGTGGCAATCTCTATGTTTTGTTCAATATTATAATAATTTGGTCCTGAAGAAGTCAGAGCTAATCCTGACGAAAGCTTGACAGATTAAAACTCGTCCGACGGCGAACCCGTTAAACTTTTAACTTATATTATGTATACCCGTCGTAAAAGCCTATCTCACAAAATAATAATAATAATAATAATAATAATAATAATAATATTAATAATTCAGTTTATGAAAAGTGTTTTACAAAATAAGAGATTATTAAATTTATAGATGTTTTGAATTTATTAATCTTTAAAAATATATATTTGTTATAGCGTATGATTTGGTCATGTGATGCAAACATGGATTAATATCTGTATCTATGAATATATGTATTGTAGTGTGATCATGCTATGCAAAAGGTGTGAATGATAGAAAATAAATTTTAAAGAAAAATAAATATATATACAACAATCTAAACATGATGCTCTGTATTATGATATAAACATGATGTATGTGTATTATGATATACAAAATGCACAGAAAATATATAACTATCGACTTGTAATCAATGATATACCATGTAATGTTGAAATAAACATGCTGAAAAGCATATGAAAATGTGAAAACTTGATATTGATATGAAATGTAAACATGCCGAAAAGCATATGAAAATGTGTAAACATGCTGAAAAGCATATGAAAATGTGTACACATGCTGAAAAGCATATGAAAATGTGAATGAAAAGCATATACAAATGGGTTATGTTACGTTATGCAATGCAAACACGATGAAAAGCATATGAAAATGTGTTATAGGCCTACATGTTATTGATATGAAATGATGAAACTATGAAAATGTGTAAAAAAACATGCTGAAGCATATCAAAATGTGCTATATATATGATATGCAATGTAAACATGCTGAAAAGCATATACAAATATGTTATGTAATGATATGCAACGTACACATGAAAAGCATATGAAAATGTGTTATACATGTAATTGAAAATGTGTTATACATATATAATTGATATGAAATGTAAACATGCCGAAAAGCATATGAAAATGTGTAAACATGCCGAAAAGCATATGAAAATGTGTACACATGCTGAAAAGCATATGAAAATGTGCTATACATATGCAATGTAAACATACTGAAAAGCATATTAAATGTGTTATGTAATGATATGCATGTACACATGAAAGCACATAAAAATGTGTTATACGTGTAATTGATATGAAATGTAAACATGCCAAAAGCATATGAAAATGTGTAAACATGCTGAAAAGCATATGAAAATGTGTAAACATGCTGAAAAGCATATGAAAATGTGTAAACATGCTGAAAAGCATATGAAAATGTGCTATACATGATATGCAATGTAAACATGCTGAAAAGCATATTAAATGTGTTATGTAATGATATGCAATGAAAACACGATGAAAAAGCATATTTGGATGTGTTACACATGTATTTGATATGAAATGTAAAAATGAAATGTGACAGTTATGTGAACATGAATGTAAACATGCCGAAAAACATATGAAAATGTAAAAATGCTGAAAAGTATATGAAAATGACCTAAACATGTGTATGATATGCAATGTAAACATGCTGACAAACATAGGAAAATGTATTATACATGTATCGATAATGTAATGTAAACATGATGAAACTATGTGAAATGTGAAAATTATGATAGTGATAACAATAAAAGTTTTAAAAAAACTATGAACAACCCAACCCCGTTGTTGGGTAAATAATATTAACCAACTGTTGGTGACATTTTACCCAACGGTTGAGTAATTAGCCAAAACTTTACCCAACCGTTGGGTAATTAGCCATCATTTTACCAAACGTTGGTAATTATTAACCCAACCACGGGGTTGTTCATAGTTGAACCAACGTTGGGTACATTGTTCTTGCTGTGCACTGCAACACGTTTATAGAGGTATTTGTTGTATAATTATTAACACCCCAACATGTTTCTTAATTGCTGATATAAACATTGGTGTGTTAATAAATATTACACAATTACCTCTATAAACGTGTTGTAGTGTTTATGCAAACGTTTATCGTACGCAATGCCTCCTATACCTTTACACGTAAAACACAAAAATAAACGTGTTCAAGTGTATATTAAGTGTTATCAGAAATATAAACGCTTCTTTTTACAGTGTAAGTTTGACATCACAACCTTGTCCGAATGTCCTCACAAAACACGAAAATCCCACAAAGAGACCCTACCCACCTGTTTATACACCAGAGACCCTATAACCTCCTGCATATCCACCAGAGACCATACCCCCTCCTCTATAATTTAGGAAGTTGTCAATGTTAACAATTCAAAACGTACAGGAACTGTACTGATAGTTGGTTGTCATTTTGTAAATACAAATGAACATTAATATTTTGCCAATATAGTAGACTAAGACTTCGACTAAGGACGATCTGAATTTTGTGATTTCAGCTCCGTCAATAAAATATAGGATCAATGAAATGCGATAATAATTTAATGCAATATTACTTCAAATGTATTTGTGCCATTTTGTATTGTAAAATAGAAACCAATGTGCAATAAAAAAAGTGCAATTTGTTTATAGAAATGAAAATCGATTTCTTGATAATGTACGCAAATGTGTAGACCACGACTTCGCTCCTCTTCTGATGCTACAGGCTCTTTGTGCCTCGATCTATAACGTCAAGCTGGTGATAATTCCTTAAATGTATGTGGCCCCGACTTTGGAATCAGCTCCCGGTCAGCATCAGAGAGGCGCCGTCCATAACGCCGGTTAAAAACTGATATGTTTTCAAAGTACTGACTTATTTGTCTTTGCATGTCTTGTGTATACATTTTCTATGTATTTTTCTTGTATATAATGCTGTTTGATATTGTTAAGCATTGTGTTCTTTGTCGGGCGCTTTAAATGCTTATTATTATAATATTATTATTATTATTATTACAGATGCATAAATATTTTACCTGTATTGTATATAGGTTATAATTTAATATGTAAGATAATCAACATCGCAAATAATAGAGGTCATTGAACATCGGAATGTTTGATAATAATATAATATTGATATAAAGACATTTGACGAATTTTGTTACCAAAGATGGTTAACTGATGAAATTTATCAAGCACTGTAGCTTTTGAACTATTAATATGATGTATAAAAGTACACATTTTTAGAAAGGAAATGAGTCGGAAAATCCATTTTTGTATCAAATTTCACCAAAAATGCTGATTCAAAAAATCACTTTTATTGGCTCAAAATTTGCTGCATTCGTAGCATATTCAGTTTTTGGTAAACAAACGCTGACATTCCACCATATTCATCTTAATGGAGTTGTCTATAATAGGAATGGGGTGGGGTTTTATAATATCTGATTTTTTTTTTAATAATTATTGACCAAAAAGTGCAAAAAATCAAATTTTGTGGCATTATTTGGTCAATAATTCAAAAAATAAATCATGCAGATATTCAAACAAACAAAACATATTCCTAGAGAATTTTATTAGGATTATAATAAAACTAGAACGACAATATTTGCCACAATATATTTTTTGAGTTATCTTTGCAAACCTAAAATGGGTAAAAAACGGGGTTTTTAAAAATAATTTTCTCAAAAAATGGAACATGTTTAGGTGACAGTGTTTCATCTCTAAACACAAGAATCTGAATAATATGTTATAATTCTAAACATGCTAAATGCATATGGCTTAACACTATTCTCATTTCAATCCTAAACGCAAAATTATCTAATATTATATTTTTATTAGTAGTAATAATTATGTATGTATGTAATGAAACTTTTACTAACCCTCGTTCTATCTTAGACGTTTTTTAATACTGTTTAAAATAAACGGCAACATAATTTTACCAGAAAGTTTGCATTTTGGCAACATTGCAATAGTCAGATAATTTGATTTTGTATATTGAAGCAATTTTCTTGAGAATAATTATATCCTACATTATACTGAAAGAAAAAGAGACTAGTAATAGATAATTTCATTTGGTCTGTTTATTATGTTTTTTACGGGCCATAATAAAGTAGGCCTACTATTGGAATTATTTCATTTCTATTATTGTTTTTTTATTATTATTTCTATTAGTAATTATTATGTAATAAAACCTTTACTGATGAGACGTTTTTAATTTACTAAGGGGTGGGATGGGAGATCACCCTACACCCTAAAACGTCCAAACAGAGACGCAAACATTTTGTGTACAATGATAAAACATCCCACACACCCCGACACAATAAACTCACTAAACATGGCCGACCTCAACATCCATCCATCCCACTGTATTCGTCTCATACAGTGAAATATAGACCAACATTGAAGTTTTCGCCAAAAAAGTTCCAATTATCGGTATTACCGGTTGTTGACTTATAAGTGAGGGAAATTATGTTTCTAACATATAATATAAAATTCAGGACCATAACAATTATTCAAAATGTTGATTTCATTTTGATGATTATTCATTTGTTGAAAATAGTAGCACAGATAATGTGATTTTATTAATTAGGCCAAAATAATGGTCTAGGCCGAATGTGCCTATACATTTTATATATTTAGGCTACCATTCCTAAATTTATTATGAAATGATAACGTGATACATATTATAAATCACATCATTTCAATTTTGTTTTAACTCATGTTGTTGGTCTTGGATCTACTTTGAATAAAACAATATCGATTATGTGAACTATGTCTCTGAGTGCCTCGTTTTGTGTGTGAAAAAAATCAAAACATTCTGGTTTCAGACTCAAATCTAAATATATAAATTTAAATTAAAACTTCAAAGTAATAGACCTTCTGGAATAGAACTCGTAACTTTGAGTGTCATGCGTTCGCAATCGTCAGACGATTGCGAAAGCATGAAACTCAGAGTTCTATTTCAAAAGATTTATCACTTTGATTTTTTTATTATGCTCTTCCTTGCGGAATCGAGCACTCTATTCATAGGTACCTACAGGCTGTCTCAAAATGATTAGTATCCATCGATGCCCAAAGTTAATTAATTGTTTTCATCATGAAAATCAATGGAATAAGGTCCGTTGTTTTTTCATCATCTTTTTCATGTACTGTATATACCCCTTTATTAGAATTTTAGATCATGAATATCGAATTTATCAAACTCAAGGTACACCCCATTTCGCGTATTTCACCTTTATGACAAAGTGCTAAATAGTGTGTCCATGAATGAACCGTCTACAGATGCACAGGTTATAATAGGTATACATGTAGACAGTTTTAAAGGAAGTGTCCCGCAAGCACAACATTGAGCATTATTTGTTAGAAACATAATTATCGAGCCGAAATTACGTAATTATATAGAACAAAACACCATACTAGTCACAAAAATGAATAAAAACTGCCATCACTCAACATGCAATTTTTAAAATTCGCGGCGATCGAAAGTCCCGGTGTCGATGACGTCATGGGTATCGGTGCTAAAATTTGCGCATGTGCATTGTATAATTATGACATCATAGACACTGGGACTTTCGATCGCCGCGAATTTTAAAAAGTGCATGTTGAGAGATTGCGGTTTTTATTTGTTTTTGTCATAAGTGTGGTGTTTTGTTATATATAATTACAAAAGTTGGGCTCGATAGTTATATTTCTAACATATAATGCACACTTGTATGCTTGCGGGACACCTCCTTTAACATATGAACGAGTTATGACCTGCTGTATTGTATGAATATATTTGCCTTTTTTGTGATATTAACCTGTTATTATGCGAATCCCGTAAAACAAATATATAGGTAACATTTTTATCAAGTTTTCTCTATTTATTTAAGTATCGAATTAAGATTGGTCCTATCGTGCGCTGTTGAAATACGTGTCTGGCTTTATAGATTTAGAATGGACTTATTATTTGCGAAAATCGTGGAAAACATAAGAAGAACCAAAACTTAGAGAAAATACAAAATTGAGAGTGCACAGCCCCCTTAATATAGGGTCCAAAGTCAATAACCCGTGAATAATTTGTAATTGTATATAGAAAGAATCGAATATAAAAGGTTAAAGACAGAATCCGGTCCTTTCAGAGTGGTTCCCCTCATGCTTATACCCTGTTTATGATAACTTGAACCCTTAGTCCATGCTTATAGTCCAATCACCGTAGGGGGTGGAACCTCAGCATCCCTCCGTAAAACTGCTGTAACTCCTTCATTATTCATTTAATCTATATAAAAGTAATAATAATAATAATAATAATACTGGCATTTATAATGCGCCGTCAATCTAGGTAAAACTATTCCGAGGCGCAACGTATAAAACAAAATTAAAAGTATACATTTCTTTTTGCATAAAGGGTTCAATGAATCCAACCATGATCATGAAATTGACCATTTTGGAGAATATTATAAAAAAAACACGTTTTTTGACCCATTTTAGGTTTGAAAAAGATAAATAAAAATATATTTTCTCAAATGTTGTCAAACTAGTTTTATTATAATCATAATAAAATTCCCTAGGAACGAGTTTTTTTGTAATATCTTATTTATTTTTTGAATTATAGACAAAAAAGTGCCAACAAATGTGATGTTTTACCTCCAAAATCATGAAAATCACTTTTTGGTCAATAATTCCAAAAATAAATAAGAAATCAAAATTTAAAAAAAAAAACCGTTCCTAGGGAATTTGATTTATGATAAAACTAGTATGACAAAATTTGACAAAAATATATATTTTACCTTTTCCAAACCTAAAATGGGTAAAAAAGGTGTTTTTTATATATTTTTTCAAAATAGTCAATTTCATGTTCATGCATCATTGAACCCTTTTTTCAAGAAAATGTATGCTTTTGTATAGATTAAATGAATAATAAAGGAGTTACAGCAATTTTACGGAGGCTATGCCGTAAAAGATTTAGTTATATATAGGTAGGAAACGTAGTTTTGATCACGCTCTCGCCATATTCAATGCCATGGTTACCATTAGAGATATTGTGTAGACTACAAACAACAAATCCAACTGAGACTACTGAGTTATAATATTCTCAAGGTATACTTAACACTGTATAGCATATTAAAATAAGAAGAAAAAATCGGTAATATTTTTGCATTGAATATTGTTGTCGTTAAACTTGCAGCCTAACCCAAACAGGTGACTTTGGTGGGTATTGAGCATATCTATGCAACGGTAACGCAAGTGATTTTGGCATCAATAGCGTGTTTGCTTACCATGGACGATTGATGAAGCGTGTAAAGATGTTATGTGTTGAAAGGTCAACTTAAATTGGTATTATTCTATCCGTATACCTGTCTCATATTAAATACCGATAAAAATAGACAAAATATCAATGCTGAATGACTTCTATAGTTTCTGAATTCCTGAATTTCTTTATGGTTACATACCGACTTGTAATTCACCTTTCGATAGAAAACAAACAATAAAAGTAACTTGAAAAGATTATAAGCCTACAACCATATGTGAATAATAAAGGTGGTTTTTTTTGGTTTTTTTAAATCATTTTTTTTCTTCTCTTTTTATTTTTTTCATCTGCTATGACAAATCAAATATACAATAAATATATGATTACACATCAATTAGAATACACAATGTATGTGGATAACTGTTAGAGTAGCATCAATAAGAACTCTATATATTGCATGAATATGGTTATTATGCATTAATACAGAATGACGTACTAAAACACTAAATTACAAAATATAATATAATTCATTTATACAAAAAGCATGTGGAAAACGTCCCATTTTTTTTTTGGTAGAGAGTATTCTTAAGAGATTTTTTCCACATGTGTTTTTCAGTGTTATGGTACTTAATGATATCATGATGGATATTTTGAAATGACGGTTTTGAACCATTGCACCTATTTCTGTATACAGCAAATTTCGCAATCAACAAGATGTTATTGAGACCAGTATGTTTCCTTATGGGGAATTTGCCAAAGAGAATGTCATTATCGCACAGCGAAACCTTAATTTTACATTTGCATAGTATCCATTCCTCGAGTTTTCTCCAGATAGTATTAGTAATAGGGCACATACAAAATATATGATAAATTGTTTCCTGGACCTGATAGCAAAAAGAACATCGATCTTCGCTTGAAACCTTTATCATCTTAAGGAAGTAGTTTGTGCTCAGGATACGCTGGGTTATTCGAAACTGAAACCATCTTAGCTTGATATCCCCAGTACATTCAAATGGCGCGCTGCAGATAGTTTTCCATTTGTTATCGTCGATGTACTGAAGTTGTTGCGACCATTTTAGCTTGGCTTTATTTTTGAAATTGGGTAACAGAATTTTGTAGATACGCCTACAGCCCTTTTTGTCTTTCAATAGAATGCTAAGAGTAAAAGCAAGATATACCAACAGGGTGTGGGGAAACAGGGAATAACAAGGGAGAATAACGCGATAAAACAGATAAATAACAAAACAAAAAAACAAAAAACGGAAATGCACTGGGACAAGCAATGACAATTGCTGTGCAATAAAACAGCAACAATATATCTGAGACTACTCAGGATATATAAAACAACAAAAATATATCTGAGACTACTCAGGATATATAAAACAACAAAAATATATCTGAGACTACTCAGGATATATGGTAACAATAAAGACCGACGTTTCAAGTGGATATACCACCCTTCATCAGGGACAAAATATAAAAAAACAAAGTGTTAAGAACTATAAATAAGATAATGAACTAGACAAGTCCACCACTGTAATTATAGCACAATGACAGTAATAGATGTTGACTACTAGGCATCCCAGTTAACACTGAACACAAACTAGCAAGTTCACTATAGAATACAGATCCATGTTGCTAGGTAAACTAACAAAACATGTACAATAAATCAATAGACAACACGTCATGCATATGCATGAGTGATGTTAAGAAGACAATAGACAGGAAGTTGGACAATGGATGAATATAAGCGACAGAAATAGTAAATAAACTAGGCCTAATGTGAATGAAACGAGTGGGGGCATAAATAATATAAGTTAATAATAAATAAATAGAAGAAGAAAAACAACCCAAATTAATCAAAAATTACATAAATTAATGAGGAAATAAATAAATCATATAAACAAATGAAGAGGAAAAAAAAAAATGGAAAATAATAATAATAAAATAAAATAAACATACAAGAATAAAAAGGGGGAGAAGAAACTTGAGCCCCAGTGAGGGCACTCAAGTTGTGGGAAATAAAAAGAGGGGGGTTGCAAAACTTAAGCCCCAGTGAGGGCACTTAAGTTGTGGGAAATAAAAAGAGGGTTTATTTTCCCCAAACTTAAGCCCCAGACAGGGCACTCAAGTTATAGGAAACAAATAGGCCTCTGGGTGTATGGACTGTAAAATGACGGGCTGGAACATAGGCCTATGGTAATTAATCTTTAATGTTGAGACCATTGGGCTCTGTTGAGTCAAGCTTCATGATACATTCCTTCTCCAAGATCCTTCTCATGATAATGTCGTTCTTTGGAGGCCTATCAATGCATGTAACGGAGATGTTACAAGCGTTGTGGTTCGGCAAGTTGAAATGACGACCAACTTGTTTGTCCCTGTTGTGTCTGGCGTCAGCACAATGCTCACCTACTCGACATTCCAGAGTGCGACCAGTCTCTCCAACATACTGCTTCTCACACGTAGCGCAGGTAATGAGATATATGACATTGTCCGATTGGCAAGACAAATGTTTGCGTATGGGAAACGTCTCTCCAGTAGAAGAGCTGGTGAAAGTTGTGTTCTCAGAGGTATGAGAAATAGAAACTCTACCAACATCGGAGTGTGCCCCTTTGTGGTTGCAGGATTTGCACTTGGAGCCACCACAAGGATATGAACCTCAAAAAAGAGGTGTGATCCGGGGAAGAGTAGATCTCACTAGAAGGTCTTTCAGGTTTGCACTTCTACGGTAAGCCACAATGGGAGGGTTGGGGATAGCATTCCTACACTTATTGGAAGAGTGGAGAATGGGTAGATGACGGCGTATGATCTTGGAAATGCCCGGAAGCGATGGATGGTACGTAACCACAAGAGGAACCCGGTCAATACTGTTATCACTGCCACCAGTTGGTTTAAGGGCTTCAGACCTGGGGATAGACAAAGCTTTGCTGATCTGCGTGGTTACCAACCGACTGGAATACCCTCGATCCCTGAGAAAACCTGTGAGTTCAGAAACTCTAAGCTGGAGGTTTTCAGGTGTGGAACATATTCTATTCAGTCTGAAAGCCAAACCGTAAGGAAGACTGCGCTTGGTATGTTTGGGGTGACAAGAAGTCCAATGAAGAAATTGGTGGGAGTCTGTAGGCTTAGAATATAAGTCTGTTTGAAGACCACCATCTGAAATAGACACCATGACATCCAAGAAAGGAACCTCTTTGGTAGAAGATTCGGAAGTGAACTTGATGGAGGAATGGAAGTTGTTACACATTTGAAGAAAACTGTCAAGTTCCTCTGAGCCATGAGTCCATATAAAGAAGATATCATCAATGTACCGTGTCCACATAAGGGGGGATTTTGGAGAAGATAAGAGGAGTCTGCTTTCCAATAAACCCATGAAAAGACAAGCCATAGAAGGAGCCATCTTAGTACCCATGGAGGTGTCAGAAATCTGAAGGTAGTTATCCTCACCAAAGATGAAATTATTGTGAGTGAGGACAATCTTCATAAGCTCACAGAAAGAGTCAACCTTCTCAGGAGGCATGCTATCTTCTAGAAATGAACGGCAAGCAGCAATACCTTCTTCTGTAGGGATATTGGTGTACAGTGCAGACACGTCCATAACACACAGGATAGCATTAGGAGGAAGGGGGCCATTGCGCTTGATGGTCTCAAGTTTACGAAGAAAGTCCATGTCGTCCTGCACATAAGAATCCAGCTTAGACACCAGGGGTTTAAGATGATAGTCAATGAACAAGGAAACCTTTTCGGTAACGGTGCCATTGCCGCTGATGATGGGACGACCGGGGGGTATGCTGTCGTATTGTTTGTGAATTTTGGGAAGAGTGTAGAATCTACCCGGCTTGGGGTTTCTAGGCCTAAGTGCTGTTTTCAACTCCTTATCAATTAGGCCTATGGTGGCAGCTTTGTTAAGAGCTTTGTCAACATCCTTGGTGAATGTAGGAGTAGGATCATGGTCAAGGTTAGTGTAGTACTTGGTGTCATTGAGTTGCCGGGAACATTCTTGGACATACTGCTCACGATCTTGTATGACCACCGCTGATCCTTTGTCTGCCTCCTTGATGATAATATGCCTATTACTTTTCAAGTCATGAAGAGCTTTATCTTCATGGGGTGTAATGTTGCGATAGGTCTTGGGAGTTATATCATTCATGATGTCAGCATCAACAGCAGTTATGTAAGCGTCAAGAAAAAGATCATTGCCGGGAGAAGGAGTGAAAGTGCTCTGCTTTCTAAGAAGAGTGACTGAGAAGCTGATTAGTGTGAGTATCAGGTCTAGTCTCATCATCGGAACCATCTTTGTGATGAAAATGTTTTAGGCGAAGACGACGAGCGAATTTATCTAGATCTGTGCGAAGTTGAAGCCGGTCAAGAGAAGCAGGAGTAGAGCAGAATTTTAAACCACGCGAGAGAATGGATTGTTCGTGATCAGAAAGATTGTACGATGATATGTTAACGACGTTTTTGGTATTTGTGATCGGTTTAGTCCTAGATCTATGTTGAGATCTCCGTCGATACCACCGACGTCGTCTCCTGGTCCTAGTGTGAGCAATTGTAGGCCTATTAGTGTCTGTAGTCCTAGAAATAGCAGGATTAAGCCTAGCGGTGTTGGTAGTGGTAGGCCTATCAGTGCAAAAAGTAGGCCTAATGGTGTCCGTAGGTCTATCTGTGTTCATGGTCATAGAGATGGCAGTAGGCCTATTAATTTCTATAGTGGAAGGACTATCAGTATCAGTGTACATAGTCCTAGTAATAGCAGGAGTGGTGGTGTCTGTAGTGGTAGTCATATCAGGGTACATAGTCCTAGTAACAGTAGAATTAGGCCTAATAGTGTCTGAAGTAGTAGGCCTATTATAATCAGTGTTCATAGTCCTAGTGGGAGTAGGCCTAGTGATATCAGTGGTTGCATAACTTATATTATTTATGCCCCCACTCGTTTCATTCACATTAGGCCTAGTTTATTTACTATTTCTGTCGCTTATATTCATCCATTGTCCAACTTCCTGTCTATTGTCTTCTTAACATCACTCATGCATATGCATGACGTGTTGTCTATTGATTTATTGTACATGTTTTGTTAGTTTACCTAGCAACATGGATCTGTATTCTATAGTGAACTTGCTAGTTTGTGTTCAGTGTTAACTGGGATGCCTAGTAGTCAACATCTATTACTGGCATTGTGCTATAATTACGGTGGTGGACTTGTCTAGTTCATTATCTTATTTATAGTTCTTAACACTTTGTTTTTTATATTTTGTCCCTGATGAAGGGTGGTATATCCACTTGAAACGTCGGTCTTTATTGTTACCATATATCCTGAGTAGTCTCAGATATATTTTTGTTGTTTTATATATCCTGAGTAGTCTCAGATATATTTTTGTTGTTTTATATATCCTGAGTAGTCTCAGATATATTGTTGTTGTTTTATTGCACAGCAATTGTCATTGCTTGTCCCAGTGCATTTCCGTTTTTTGTTTTTTGTTTTGTTATTTATCTGTTTTATCGCGTTATTCTCCCTTGTTATTCCCTGTTTCCCCACACCCTGTGGGTATATCTTGCTTTTACTCTTAGCATTTTTATATTTTCGAGATATCCTCTTGTATCAGTTTTCTGATCCTTGGTGTGTTTTGTTCCTGGTTCCGTTGGATTCATCTTTTTACATTTTATATTTCAATAGAATATCAATGTTTATAGGAATAAATGGTTTTGCAACCGGCTTAGCATTAGTAAACAATGACACTTTTCTAAAACTCTCAGTAATAGTACGTATTAGCCCATGGTACTCAAGAAAGTTAGTTCTAAGATTAACATATTTTCTCCTGAGTGCTTCCAAAGAGTAAAATCCTCCCTCTGGGTCCATGAGATCATTAATATAGAGAATGCCATTTTGAACCCAACTGGTATAGAAAACAATATTTCCACCAATATTAATCTGGGGATTGTTCCAGATACATGACCGTAGAACTTCGCTGCAATCGTTTAGCTTCATGTGTTGCTGAAACGAATTCCAGGCAAGAAGAACTTCCTTCCAGAAAATATTGCCCATCTTATTAATAGAATTGGTCCACCTACAGGTGCCACAGATAAAGTTATCCATGTCCTTCAGCTGTGAGAAATACAGAAACATGATAACAGCTTTATTGGAACTACCCGCCCTTAGAAGACGTCTAATCCATGATATTTTCAGAGCGTTGAAAAATATACCAACTTGGATCATTTTTGTACCACCTTCGTCAAAATCGCCACACATCTGGTCCCTGCCAATCCTATCCGTCTTGCCTTTCCAAATAAAATTAAAAAACATACTGTTAAGCTCATGTATCAAGTTGCAATCAGGATTGGGAATGGCCAGAACCAGATGACTGAATCTCGAGATAAAGAGGGACTTAACCACTGCTATTCTACCCAGAACTGTCAAGTATCTCTTCGACCATTGTTTCATCGATTTGCGAATATCTTCAACAATACTAGAGTAGTTTAATGCTGGCATCTCATGCAGATCAAGACTGAAATCAACACCGAGCATGGAGAATCTATTCCTAACCCAGTTGAGATGACTACAGGTACTTAGAGGCAGCTCCTTCCGCTTAGAGCCTATCCAAACAACATTTGTTTTATTGCTATTTATACGTAACCCAGACATAACCGCAAATTGATCAAGAACATTTAAGGTTTCTGCAAGCGACCTCTCACTACCGTCAAGAATAAATGTGGTATCATCGGCGTATTGTGTGATTTTAAACTCCTTGTTATCAATAACAATGCCCTTCATATCATGGTTGTTTCTTGCCATCGTCGCAAGTACTTCAGCACACAGTAGAAAAAGGTAAGGCGAGAGGGGATCGCCTTGACGGCAACCCCGGTTGACAAAGAATCTATCAGACATATTGCCGTTAATAAGTAGGCTAGATTCAGCATTGTTATAGAAAAGTCTAATCCATTTCTGAATTGAAGTACCAAAGCCATGACGCTTAAGAATTTTGAAAATGAAACTATGAGAGACAGTATCGAAAGCCTTTTCAAAGTCTATAAGAAGCAGCATCCCAGGTATTGATTTCTCTTCAGCGTGAAAAATGATATCATAAACAATTCTAATGTTTTCACCGATAAAACGACCAGCCATAAAACCATTTTGATCGTCCTCAATAAGCATTGGGAGAACATCCTTAACTCTGTTAGCAATGCACATTGAAGCGAGTTTGTAAATTGAGTTAAGTAAAGAGATTGGTCTCCAATTTTTTAGGTGTTGACGCGGCTTATTACCTTTCGGAAGAAGCGTAATAACACCTAAGTTTTGAAAATGTGAAAAAGATCCCCTATCAAATGCACTGTTCAGCGCACGAATGATGAATGACGAAAGATCTTTCCAGAAAAACTTGAAGAATTCAACCGTGAAACCATCCGGACCTGGTGTTTTGTTATTTTGCATCGACTTAAGCGCATTGAGAACTTCATCGTATTCAAGGACACCATCAATTTGGCTGGATTCGTCTTCCGA